>KZ509437.1:3709-14205 GCA_002844005.1 Limosa lapponica baueri | reverse complement strand
CTTCTGTGACTCGACTTGTCGCCGTTGCATTTGTTAAGGGGGCAAACGATACCCCATCTGTCTTCTAGCCTCTTTCGTGCTGCAATAATGAGTTTGAATAGCTTTATTAATGACAATTATTGTTCAGAGGGGGACACAGTTTAAACTGGATATTGAAATACTCGCTTTTTAACAGCTAGCATGGCAGCTTAGGGAATGTAATGTTAAAGAGGCATCTTCCTTTGATCATAATTAAGAAAAACCATCATCTAAGTAATTAAATATCAGCTGGTTTTGAGCTTCCTGCCACAGAGCACAGCAGGAGACCCAGTGCAGCAGTCTGCAGCACATACAGATACAAAATTGGACCTGGAATGTTCAAATACAGATTTTACTTTATCTGGATTTGCTGAAAATCTACTATTTTAGCTAGAGGCAGTGAGGTCTCTGGCACTCATCCTCTCTGATAATGAGGCCTATTTATAGAAGTTTTGCACAGAGTTCTTCGGTGTTTCGACTGATGTAAGACTGGTCGGTCTACGGCTGTGGACGAGACTGAATCCACCAGGGCAGTTAATTTCCACTGCTGTCTTTAGACACACACGAGAAGTGTTAGCAAGTCAAAAAAATTGTTCAGATGGCCTTTCCCGAGGGGGCTTTTAAGCAATGTGCCAGCAACACATCCATCTTCGAACAAAGGTGCAGCTGTCCTGCCATGGGTGGGAGAGCACGTAGGAACTTGGGGCTAAAGATTTCCTCGTTATTCACCCTTAGGACCAAACATTTATCTGCCAAGTGACAAAGAGGGAGTCGAAGCTCATAGCCTGGAGCACCTCATTAGGAGACTCCGAGTCCCACAGCAGCCAAAACATTGGATACAGCTGAAATTCGAAAAGGGACCCTCTCAAGTTAACACTTCTACACCAGGTGCAAGTGCACTCAGTGGGTGTCGAGTGGCCTGGTGCTCCGTGGATTATTTTGACGAGTTAATGTTTGATTTATATATTATTTTTTAAGAGAGATTTAAACTGTTTATACGCTGCAGGGAAGCTCATTCCTACAGGCAGCTTTCTGCAGTACTGAACAAACTCAGCTGTGCCTCTGAGAGACGTGCAAATTTGGGGAGATGTATGAAGTCATGGTGTTTCCAGATGTCCTTCCATCTTTTCAAAAGGAGTTTTATAGCGGATATTCTGTTATATTTAAAAAAGGAATCTCTGGTTAGCAATACTTTATTAATACTTTATTAAAATTAGGCTCCACGCTTGAATATGTAAAGGTAGAGTCTCTAGGTTGGTTTTCTTATTTTAAAATTAAACAGAACAAACACTTTCATTTTGCTCTCCATAAATACGCTGATGTTGTGTTAATTTGCTGATGGAGAAGCTGATTGGGTAATTTTCCAAGTGAAGACCAGCCTGGATTAAGCACGTAGCATCAGTCTGGGTACCTGTAAAGCCTCACTAGCCTTTTGCTGGAGGACATTCAGTAAACTTTATGGCATTCTGTGGGAGTTGGATAAGGATGACCTACAACCACCACAGCACCAAGGTCCCCTAACGTGCTCCCCTTTCTACAAACAGCAGGGACAAGGGGCCTCACTCATGATAGGTGCCAGACAGAGTTGTTTAAGGGGAAGCCCCTGCAAGGGCTTCCAGGAGAGTGAGGCACACGTTGTCCTTTCTGCTGATGAACAATTGTTCCTGATACCACTGGGGTTTACCACCTGCCCTGTTTGCAGCTGCAGCGTCTGCTTCCATCTCCCACGCATCATCCTCTCTCTTGCACGCAAGCGGGGCAACCCCAACAGCTTATTCGTTGTTTTCCTTGCTTTGCTATGGCATAACGGAGCTGGCTGCCAAGCCTGCCGCAGTCCTCTAGCCTTTTCATAAACTGCTGGATCTGATTTACAGAAGCCCTGGCTCTTCCCTGCTGAAATCTTGGAGGATGTGCACCGCAGCTCCTTTCAGCTTGGGTACAATCCCCTTTTCTTGAGCCATGTCCCATGAATGTGCCTCTGTCTTGTGTGCCTCACCAACAGCTTCTACACAGCGCAATGCTGGATGGATCTGATTGTTCAGTGCCTTATCGCTGATGCAATCTTTTCCTCCTATGGAAAGTGAGAATAAAATTCCCTAAATTAAGCAATTGCAGTAGCCTTGAAGGATAAAGCTTCCTTTCTACTTTGAGCTGGTTTTGTAGTAAAGGCTGCCATACTTGTGTTTTTCTCCTGTGTTTACTGGCATAGGAAAGAATGCGTGATTGGGATTTTATGGTACAGCTCCATATTTTTCCTGTGAACTATTCAAATTAATCGCTCTTGGATTTTTAGCACCTTCTTTCCACTTCTCTACGGAGTTGGGGACAGTCAGAGCAGAGAGAAAATACTCCCTTGAGCATGGAGTTTAAAACGATGATCTTAGAAGGGAGACTCTTGACAGCACTGGCACATCATCATCTCAGCAGGTCCAAGATCCAGCCCTTTGGGTAGTCTCTTGTCCCTTTTGGTTAGGAGGGAGCACAGCTGTGAAGAAGGAAAACATGTGAGTCATGATCGGAGGGCTGTGGGAGCTGCAGTTCTCCCTTCCTCCAGCCAAGCCTGGCCCTATTCTTGTCAAAATATTCAGAGTTTAATTTTGGGAGGACAAAAGCTTTCAGATGCAACACTCCAGCAGTTTCTCAGGTGGAATACTCCATTCTTTCATTAAAGGTGCCACCAGAGGATGTTCTCTTGGCAGTGAATGGCCTGACTTACAACTCTTCTACTGATATTTTAGCATCCTGTTGCAACTTGCTATTAAAAATGCTATAAATCCAGGAGGAACCAGTGAAGGAATGGTTGGGATTTTACATGGCTGGTTTTCTGATGTTTGATCATCATTGTGAGCTTGAAAAAATTGCGTGATCTTTCTGGAGTTCCAAATATCTGCAGAACAGGGTTGGTATCTATAGAGTGGCACTGAGAGTGTGTTTCCTGCACCTCAGTATGTATAACATACCTTCCTGAAGTAATTATTATGCCCAGGGGAGATTCTGAAAGGGCAAGTTCTGACGTTTGGGCTCTTAGCAGATCTGAAACCTCATTGCCTCCCATATATATAAAATCTATACAGTGTTGTTTTCAAGCAGCAGCCAGGGTGAAGCCTTGATGAAATTAATTGGAGGTTTCGGTAGCTTTCCTTTTTGTGTAAAGCACATAAAGGAGACATTTCAGGCGTTACTGCACTGCTAATCCTTCATGTTTCCCATAATTTGTATAATCCCTGTATTGCCCTCGGCACGTATGCAAGCCTCCTATAAAGCTTCTCTCCTTAGAAGTTTCATGAACAAGTTGAAAGCATCGTCTTGCTTGACAGACAAGGCTTGAGAATTTACTCTCTGATGCTTCACATAACCATTGTTTATTCATACCAGTATCTTTTAAAGCAGCATACTTACCTTTGAGAAAATCACCATTCTTCTTCCTCCCTCCTTTCTTCCGTGCACAACAGGACTTCAGCTGATCAAGGCTGCAAGTAAATAACCTTGAAGAGGGGACAATAAACCATCGTGGCTTTGTTTTTCCCTTAAGATAATAATCCTGACAATAATCCTGAAGCTGTTTCATAGGAAAGACACAGCACTTAAATTCCTGAAGTATTTCAGCGCTGGTTTTTCAGCCCAAAATTCTTACTCAGGTTTGTCAAGCAGCCTAATTGCTCTAGGGAGCTTTTCCACGTTTTGAGGCAGAGAGACTGTTTCTCACCAAATCATGACAAACTAGTTCTGCCGCGTGACTGCTGTTGCAGTCTTAATTAGCTGTGGTTTTCTGCACTGTCATGTGAAGAAGACTATTAGCTGCAACTATCTTGAAAGCCTTTAGCAGTTTGGAAAGAAAAAGTTGCCCGAGGTGTAATTTCTGTTGCGTGACTGGTTATCTGGAGTTTGTAAGAGCAAAATAACTCAGCCACTTTTCGGGTTTCTCCGTGCTGTGATCTCTTCTGTACAATGGTATCGCCAGGCTACTGCACTGTTCTTGGGAAGAGCTACCACCTAGCAGTAGTAGCTGGGGACGATAACCAGATACTCTGGAGCTGTGGTTAAACATTCCTGAAATATTTAGGGAAAGCAGCGCGATTTTGTTTTTTTGTTTTTAAGCTTTTGTGCTTAATTGGTGTGACCATGGTGCTTACTTTGTCCAGGTCTGTTTTATTATATGTCCCTGAAAAATCATGTTGATCATCAATTCCTTAATAAAACAAAGGAAAGAATATTGAGCATTAACTCAAGGTTCAGCAATTTATCAAGGGTGTATAGCATGCTGCAATCAGCTGACTATCGTATCTTAAATTCTTAATCTTATCTTAAGTTAAAGAGGTATAACCTCCCTATTCTTGGCCCTCTTATGAGTTGTCAAAGTCTTCCCATGTACCATCTTCCATTGCTTATAGGTATAAAGGCAAGGGATGAGCTTTCACATGTTAATGACTGCCTTGGCAAGGCACACCACAGACAAGGCTTGCTGCTATAACGCTCTTACTTATCATGTGCTCCATATTAACACTTGCTGGTGTTGGTTTAACTTCTCAGCTTAGATGGGATGGCTTGCGATAGTTCATACATGCAATGTAATAGTTAACATTATGCTTCTAAATCTTAATGAAAGCCCAAGGTCTTCAGACATTCAGGTTTAGTAAATGACTTTAAAATGTTACTGCTGGATGCACACGGAACAGGAAAATGCGTCCCAAAAGGACAGTTATATTTTTTTAAAGGTTATTTTTACAATGGGTAAGTCTTTTGTGTTACTTTTTTTTCCCCTTAGATTTTCTCAAGCAGACCACTTACGAAGTTGAGGCGTTCTTAGAAGCCATTCAGTTTTTCCGGCAGGAGAAAGGCCACTATGGGACGTGGGAAATGATAACCGGCAACGAAAAAGAGGTAAAAAAATATCTCCCTAATTTTATTTTTTTGGCTTTGGATATGGCAGCTCTAAGGATAGTGAAGGTTGTAAAGCCGCTTGGAAAAAAAATGGCATTTTAAAAAAGAAAATCTAGTAGGCAGAAATACCCAAGATATCAAGATAGTTCTTACTGATACATAAGTGATATTTCTTCTTAATAAACCCAATTTTGAGTTTTTTACTAAAAAGTGAAAGAAAATGTACTGTGAACTAAAGTTGTTGTGTTGTGCTGGAATGTAGGAATAGACACATTTACACGAAAGGCTGAAACATCTACTCTAATTTTATGCCACGGGGTCAATTGGTGAATAAATGCTGTGTCTAAAGCAAGGCATTTGCCAACATCCCACTACCACATTTGGACGCACAGTTTGTATGCAGCAGATATTCACTGTCAGCTGCGTTGGGTTATGCTCTGTTTGTCTGTCTTTCATGACAGCTATTTTGCAGGTAAGAGATATTTTTTCTTCTGCTGCTATTACCTTTGTTACTTAACACAACAGTTTCCCGTTACTTGTCCTGCAATGCCTCTGGATGCCATTGTAGGAGACCAGGCTTTACGAAGAACAGAATAGCAGCTAAACATAAATTTTCAAGAATCTCTTAATTTTGCCTTTCCCCATTCTTTGGGAATGAAGCTTTTACTCCTGAGCAGATAAACTAGTAGACCTACTTATTGTGCCAGACCTCTGAAACAGTCTTACGTAGTAGCAGTCACAAGACACCAAAAATTTGTGAACTTCAGTTCTTCAGAAATGAGATGCTAAACTTGGGGTCTGGGTCCGTATTTGGGCACCTGAGTGAGCAGCTTGGGAGCACTGATGGTCACTGAAGTAACTCCCTTTGGCATCACTCCAGGTGTCTTTTAGTGCAGTTGAGACATTAATTGGGCCCTGATTTATAATTTTTTTCCAAAGCGCTGAACACTCAGCAGCAAATATTTACTTTAGTACCAGCTGCTGGGTGTTTTCCTTGATGAAATCTGGCTTCCCGTTGGGAAAATGGAAAAAAACCTGATGGAGAGTTCACGATCCAGGGTTTTGTTTTAAGAAACCAGATTATTCTTTTGGGAGAAGTCTACCTTTGAAATGCTGAAAAATGTGGAAACTGTAGAAGAATCTATAGATGGTGTCTTTTGCAGTGCCATCATGTTAGGGATTGAAGTTTCCTGCTAACATCTGATAATAATTCTTTAGTATAAGGAGTTTCATCCTTCCAGTGGATGGAGTGAGGGTTTTTCTCTTCTCCCCTCCTCCCTCAAGTTATGGAGCTATTATAGCACTAGTTTCATTTTATGTTTTATTTTTCCTGTTGCTTGCCAACTACTTACTCATAACCCATATACCTCAAGAGAACTGTAATCAGAAGACATCCAGACTAGTTACACTATTATCTTCTTAGTAATAATTCATTCTGTAAGTATAGTGTGTTCTCATGCCTGCTTTGACCAAATATAATAATTATTTTAGGCAAATATCCAAGCTAAGTGAATAGTTTGGAACAAGCAAGCTACAATTTGTTGCTGTAAAAATCTCTGCAGAATGCCAATAAATATATTCCCTGACATTCATTTGTAATGCCAGAATCTCTGCAACATTAGCTCACACAGTTCTGCCTCCGAACTGCAAGATGGATATAATATTAGTAAGTACCCAGTCGCTCGGCTGAAGAACTATTGATTTTATTTTGTGTCATGAAAGTTCCTTTTCCTGTTTTTGTTCTTGTTCTTGTTCATTTTCAATGTTTCATTACTAGCAAAGGATAAATTCAATTGTAGATGGTATTTCTGAAAGTAAGTGCTGAAATTACAGAGCTAAAACCAGGAAAATTTTGACAATGCTTGTTGTAAGCAACAGTACAGCCTCACAGCGAGAGCACTACAGCACACCAGTGTTAAACTAGCGTAACTCCATTGATCAGTGCTACATGAATGTAGAAATAACATACTGGTAAATCAAGGATAGCTAAATAAGGGATTAAAAACCCCCAAGCCCCTACAGTGCACCTTTTAGTACAGAAATATAAAGCCAACCCAGCATTCCTAAAAATATTTCCAGAGAGTTCAGATTCTTCAGAGTATGTTTGATCCATTGTCACATTTATTATTTGGTCTGTGGTGCCCCAGTTTGGGTTATTTGTGAGATATTTTTAAGTGACTCATTAGTTTAGGACCTGAATTAGTCCATTGGTTTTAGCAGGTATTTGAGTCAGCATAGCTGAATTTGCGTGGTGGTGTAGCATAATCCATAAGAAGTTAAGTTATATGAAACAACAAAAATATATGTATATATAGATATTATATATTGCAGGTATATTAGTAAGTAAGGTATTGTGTGTTATATTTCTGTAAGGGCTGTCTTATGCCCAGGAGGTGCTCAGTTTCACACTACGTGGCATGCAGTCAGAGCCCTTGCTTGCTTATTTTTGCTGTGTAAATTCCTGCCATTTCCCCATCGTGGTGTTGGTTCATGCCTAAAACCCTGTAATACGTGAGGTTTGAAAGTCAGGGAGCACTGGCACGAATGAAATTGCACGAATGAAAAAGCACTGGCATGATGAAAATGTAACGTTGAGCGGTGTTCCTGCACTCTGTATCGGCTCAGGCAGCAGCTGGGTGCATCAGGGCAGTGGTCCTTGGATGAGGACCGTGCTGGGCAAGGGAAAGAGCTGGGTTCAAATACGCATCACTTGGCAAAAACTCTGTTCAAGCCCCGCTGGAGAGGAAGGAGGACTACGTACTTTGTCTATGAGACTTGACTGAAACTGTTGAGCAAAGCAGTAATCCTTTACCCAGAGTAAATGAGAAATGTACAGAACCTTAAGCTGCATTTTGTCAGCTTTTTTATAGGGTTACTATGTCTCTCTGATTGGCAGGATATCTTCAAAGCTCTCGCGAGGTTGTGAACAACCTCATACGTACTGTGCCGTCGGGACAGATAAAAAGCCTTGGTGAAAGGGTTACGTGCTGTTCTGTACAGCACATGCACAACAGTCTTGCCTCTGCCATCATAAATGGGCAGCTGTGCATCCGTAACTGGGGGCCAGCACAAACCCACCTGGGCAAGATCTGTGAACAGAAAACGAACATGTCCAGAAATAAAAGATGTCCCTCCCTCCTCTGAATCATGAGGTTGAGGGAACCAAGTGACTGAACCAAACATGGGACTGAGGTCGTTCGTTCAAAATCAAAAATCAATCAATTTACGTAATCAAAACACTTTTCCCCCTGTACTCAGCACTGGTGAGGCCCCACCTCGAGTGCTGTGTCCAGTTTTGGGCCCCTTACCACAAAAAAGACATTGAGGTGCTGGAGCATGTCCAGAGAAGGGCAACGAAGCTGGTGAGGGGTCTGGAGAATAAGTCTTATGAGGAGAGGCTGAGGGGGCTGGGGTTGTTCAGCCTGGAGAAAAGGAGGCTGAGGGGAGACCTTATCGCTCTCTACAACTGCCTGAAAGGAGGGTGTAGAGAGGTAGGTGTTGGTCTCTTCTCCCCAAGACAAGAGAAATGGCATCAGGTTGTGCCAGGGGAGGTTCAGATTGGATGTTAGGAAAAATTTTTACACTGAAAGGATTATTAAGCATTGGAATGGGCTGCCCAGGGAAGTGGTTGAGGCACCATCCCTGGAGGTATTTAAAAGATGGGTTGATATAGTGCTTAGTGACATGATTTGGTGATGTTTTTTATCAGACTTAGGTTGATGGTTGGACTGGATGATCATAAAGGTCCCTTCCAAGCTAGACAATTCTATGATTCTATGATCCTAAGTAGAGAAATTCAAGAACCCAGCATATATCCCCAGCAGTGATAGATCCCTCCATAGAAAACGTGTTCAGAGACCTGAGATCACAAAGAAATAGAAATAGGGCAGGTCCCATGATAAACTGCCTCCCTCTGCTTGCATAGTCTGCCTTGTTGGCTAACAGCAAGAGGAGAGTGCAGGAGAAAGAGTGGTCTTGTAGCTTTCTCAGGCCAGAGATACAGTGTCCATAAATAGATAAAAAAATGGAGAGGAAGGCCTAGACTCTCAAAATCAGATGTGTGTCTGCAACTCTGTGTATTTATTGGCAGTTTGGTGCACGTGAGTGGGATGGGCAAGGAAGAAGTTGTGGTTCATAACTAGGCAGAGGAATTGCAAAGCCTGAGTGGGTAATTCTGAAGAAAACTTCTGAAATGGGTGCCAGTGAATGAAACCAGGAATCTGTCTCACACTGTTTCATTCATGCTGTGTTGAAGAAGCCAGACTGATCCTTCTTCTGTAGAAAGCTAGGTAGGCTACCAAGAGAACCACAGACCCAGAGAACAGTTTAGTTAAAAGGGGATGTCTGGAGGTTATCTGGTCCAGTCCCCTGTTCAAAGCAAAGCCAACTTTAAGGGCTTTGTGCAGTTGAGTTCTGAAGATACCCAAGGTTGGAGATTGCATGACTTGTTCCCATGACTGCCTCCATGGTGAAAAATATTTCTTAATACCTGATTGCTATTTCCCTTGTTGCTACTTGTAACCGTCACCTTCTCCCTTTCCTTGTGCCTTTCCAAGAAAAGTCTGGCTGTCTGCCCAACATCCTCCATTATGTAGTTGTAGACAGCAATAAGCTCTCCCCTGAGCCTTTTCTTCTTAAAGCTGAGCAAACCCAGTTCCCTCAGCTTCTCCTCATGTGTCATGTGCTCCATCCCTTGATAATTGTGGTGGCCTCTGCTGGACTCACTCCAGCGTGTCAAGATCTGTCTTGTACTGGGGAACCCCAAACTGGACGCCATTCCAGTCTGACAATTGCTGCGTAGAGGCGAACGTTCTCCTCCCTCAACCTGCTATTGCCCTTTCCTGTGAGGGCACCCTGTAGACTGATGTTGAATTTCTTGTCCACCAGGATGCTTTCCAGCCTATACTGGTGTACTGGATTGTTCCATCCCAGATGTTGGACTGTGCGTTTGCTTTTGCTGAACTCCATGAGGTTTTTGTCCACCCATTTCTTCAGCCCATCTAGGTCCCTCTGAATAGCAGCCTTGCTTGCCAGCGTATTGACCACTCCCCCAAATTGGTATCATCTGTATTCCCAGTCCAATGCCTTTTCTTTCTAATTGGAGCCATCTGCAAGACCGAATTGCCAGTTAGATGCTGGGATCACAGAGGGTGATGTATCTCTTCCACAACCACTGAACCCTGTTTCAGAGTGAAAATGTTCTTGAGGGAGAAAAGTACTCAGTGTCAATTTAGAAAAATACAGCAATGATAGACCAACAATTTACTTACAGAAATAACCAAAAATAGGGCAATGATACCTTTTCCTCAGTCTTCCTACATTCCGTCATGACCACTTGATGCGTTGAAGTCCTTTTAGCACTTTTCTTGCCCCTGCCTTTCTGCTGTGGTGCACCTTTGTCACAGAATATCTTCTTAGGTTATATATTTCATATGGTTTTTGTTCCAGAATCTGGAGGTGTTGGGAGGAGACTTTAATGTTTATGAATCCTCCATTGTGAAAAGACCAGTGTAGTTGTCTTTTAATGACAAAAGAAATTGCTTGAAAAGTTTCTCACAAGCTCCAGCAGCTATTTATTTTAACCCTTTTGCCTCAGG
>KZ509435.1:6507-19530 GCA_002844005.1 Limosa lapponica baueri | reverse complement strand
CCCTTCTCTCTGCTTCCCTCTCATCTCCCGCCTCTCTCCTGCCTCCCTACACACTCTAGTCTCCCTTGACTTTTATCTCTCCTCTCGCCTGGTCTCCCACATTTCTCATCTAATCTCTCAGCCCTCTCTTGCCCCTTCCCTCTCCCCTCATCTCTCATGTGCCCCTCTCATCTGTCTCTCTCATCTCCCTCTCCCGCTGCCTCATCTCTCGTCTCTTTCTGCTCGTCTTCCACCTCTCACCTCTTCTCTCTCATCTTTCCCTCATCTCCCTCTTGTCTCCTCAGCTCTCATGTCTCTTGCCTCACATTATCTCTCATCTCATGTCCTGTTGTCTTGTGTTCTCTTGTCTTGTCTCATCGCATCACTTGTCTCAGCTTGTCTCGCCTCCTGTTTCTTGCCTCCCCTTTCTCTCCTCTATACCCATAGAATCATAGAATGGTTAGAGTTGGAAGGGACCTTAAAGATCATCTGTCACCCCATCTCCCGTCTCTCTCCCATTTCTCCTGTCTCTCATCTCTTTGTCTCCTCTCATCTCTCTTCTCCTCTCATCACTCATCTTGTCTCTCCTCTCCTCTCTTCTCTTGCCTCTCATCTTGTCTCATGTCTCATCCTCTCCTTCCATCTGCCTTGTGTCTTTCTCTCATCTCATCTCTTTCTCACCTCTCATCTCATCTCTTTCTCATCTCTCATCTCATCTCTCATCTCTCCCTCACCTCTCATCTCTCATCTCTCCCTCACCTCTCATTTCTCTCCCATCTTTCCCGCTCTTCCCCTCTCCCCATCTCTTTCATCTTGCTTTGTATTGCATCTCTTGTGCCTCCCTCTGTCCCTTCCCTTTGCTCACTCTCATCTCTCCTCCCCCACCACTCTCTCACACTGTCTCTCTCATCTCGTCTCATCTGGTCTCTCACCTTGTCTGTCATGTCTCTCATGTGGCCGCTCTTGTCTTGCCTGGCCTCATCTCTCTCCTCTCTCTCCCCCCTCTCATCTTGCCTCTGTCGGCTTGCCTCTCTCATCTCATGTCTCATCTCTCTCATTTTGTGTCTCCCCTCATCATTCATCTTGTTTTTCCTCTTGTGTCTTACCTCATGTCTCACAGATGCTGTGCAGCATTTTTTTACCCTTTCTTAAACATATCACAGAAGCACCACCAGCTTCTCTGACTGGCTCAGCCTTGGGTCCACTTTGGAACTGGCTAAAACTGGCTCTGTCCAACATGGGGGCAGCTCCTGATCTCTTCTCACAGAAGCCACAGTGCCTCCTGTCCCCCCAGCTACCAAAAGCTTGCCACATAAACCCAATAGAGGTGCCAAATAGGGCTGTTGTGGTTTAACCCCATTAGGCAGCTTAACACCACACTGTCGCTCACTCACTCTCATCTTGTCAGGTCTCTCTTGTCTTTCATCTCACCTCTCTTATCTCATCTTGTCGGAGATACTAGCAACATGGACTCCTGATGTTGGTAAAACAGAAGACCCTTTATTGTAGCAAATGCCTTGTTTATAAAGAGTTACTGCTGTCCACGCGACAAGCATGTGAATTGTTCTTATTCATCATTGGTTATATGAATTTTCTCACGCGTTCAGCCGTGCACTTCTGATTGGCTAAAAGTCTCTTGCTTAGCATCTGGATACATGTTTACTTTCTCCTCGGAATTCCTCTATCTTCTTGCAACACTCTCAAGGTCGATCCGAAGGCCGTCCTCTTCCAGCTGCTCAAACCCTACATCATCTAGTCTCTCTCACCTCTCTCATCTGGTCTCACTCTCCTCCTCTTCTTGTCTCTGTCAGCTTGTCTCTCATCTTGTTTCCCATCTCATCTCTCTCATCCGTAGTCTCTAGCCTCTAGTCTCTCCTCTCGTTACTCGCCTCCCATTTCTTGCTTCCCCTTTCTCACCTCCCCTTTTCCTCTTCTCTCTCCTGTCTCTCATTTCATCTCATCTTTCATTTCTTGTCTCATCTTTTCTTGTTTCATCTTTCTCATCTCTGCTCCTGTCATCTCATCTTGTCTCTTGTCTCGTCTCTCTTTACTCATCTATTGCCACTTGTTGAGTCACCTGGCTCGTCTCTCGCCCTCCCTCCCTCTCTCTCTTCTCATCTCTCTCTGTTGCCTCCCTCTTGTCTCCCTCTATCATCTCATCTCATCTCATCTCATCTCATCTCATCTCTCATTCCTTGTCTCATTCCTCTTGTGTCTCTCATCTTTCCTGTTGCTTGCAACTCTTGTCTTTCTCTCGTTACTCATCCCTCTTATCCTCCCCTCTACTCTTGTATCATCTGGCCTATCTTGTCTCATTTTGTGCTCTTGTTTCATCTCTCTCATAGTCTCATGTCTATCTCTCCTCTCCTCTCCTCTCCTCTCCTCTCTCCCATCTCTCTCATCTCTTGTGTCTCTCATGTCTTGTTGCTCTCTTCCTTCCCCTCTTTTATCCCATCTCTCCATCCACATCTGGTCTCTCTCATCTCGCCTCAGCTCCCTCTAGTCTGTATATCATCTGTCTTCTCTTGTTTGCCTCATCTATATCATCTGCCTCCCACTCCTCCCCATTTCTTGTCTTTTCTCTCACTTCTCATCTCTCGTTCCTCTCGCTTGCCCCTTGCGACCCCCTCTCTTGCCCCTCATCTTTCTCTGGCCTCCCTAGTCTGTCTCCCATCTCTTGTTTGTCTGTCTTCTTTCTTGGCTCTGCCTCATCTCTCTCTCGCTTGTCTCTCATCTCTCTCCTCTCATTTCTCTCTCCACTCATCTTGTCTCATCTTATCTGCCTCATTCCTCACTTTGCCTCAACTCTCCTCTCTCCTCTCTCTCCTCTCACCTCTGTCTCTTCTCTGTCTCACCTGTGTCTTGTCTCTCTCATCTCATGCCCCTCTTATCTCTTGCCTCTCTCACCTCTCCACTCATCACTTGTCTCATCTGTCTTGTGTCTTATCTCGTCTCTCCCATCTCTCTCATCTCTCTCTCCACTCATCTATTGTCTCGTCTTGTCTATCTCATGTCTCATTTTATCTTGTCTATCCTGTCTTCCCCCATCTCTTGTCTATCTCCTCTTGGCTCTCTCTTGGCACTCGCTCTCTCTCAGCTCTTGATTCTCACATCTCTTGGCTTTCTTGGCCTTCACTCTCATCTCTTGGTCTTGACTGTCTTCAATTTCATAATCAGCTTTCTCTCTCATGTCTTGCAACTCATTTCTCTCATCATGCTATTCTTTTTCCCACTCCTCAGTACTCTCTCTCTTTCTCACTCTCTATTTTGTTTATGCTCCATCTCTTTTCTCTCCAGTCAGTTGGGGCATTCTTTTTCTTCTTTTTTAAAATCCTTTTGGCAGTATAAACTTTTAGCATAGCCCCCAAAGCCAACAAAACCCAAAAGTGTTGCTTTCTTCCAGAAATAACAAATAGGTGTTTTTCTAGGGTTGGTGTGGTCAGTGTCTACCTCTCAATTATACTCGATTAAATATGTCATGGGTTGACCCTGAGCAGCAGCCAAACACCCACCCTCCTTCTTGCTCACTACCTTTTCTCATGGGATAGGGGGAAAACAGAAGGAAGGTGAAAAGACTTGTGGATCAAGACAATGACAGTTTAAGAAGAAAAACAAAAGCTGTGCGTGCAAACAAAGCAAAAAGAGGAATTAATTCACTACTCCCCATTGGCTAGCCACGAGATGTCCAGCCACACCCTGGAAAGCAGAGCCTCAGCATGCTTAACGTTTGCTTGCTAAGACAAATGCCCATAACCATTAATGTGTCCCCATCCCCTTCCTCCTCCTTTCCATGAGTTTTTTTTGCTGAGCACAATGTCATATGGTATGGAATATCCCTTTGGTCATTTTGGGTCAGCTGTCATGCCTATGTCCCCTCCCAACCTCTTGCTCACCCCCAGCCTACTGGCCTTGGGGTGTGTGTGGGGGTGAGGAGTTGGAGAGGAAGCCTTGATGCTGTGCAAGCACTGCTCAGCAATAGCCAAAACACTGGTCTGTTATCAACACTGTTCTAGCCACAAATGCAAAGCATAGCACCATACAGGCAGCTATGAGGAAAGTTAACTATCCCAGACAGGCCCAGTACAAAATGTAATGCTGATTGATAGATGCATTGGCAACAAATACAGAAACAGCAAAAGGAAGACTAGGGAAAATGTCACCTGCTGCTGAATGGGGCGGGGGAACTGGTGACAAATGACATGGATAAGGTCGAGGTACTCAATGCTTTCTTCGCCTCAGTCTTTACTGGTAAGACCAGCCTTGAGGATTCCCAGGCCTCTGAGACCAGAGGGAAAGTCTGGAGCAAGGAAGATTTACCCCCTGTGGAGGAGGACCATGTATAAGAGCACTTACACAAAGTGAGCATACCTAAGTCCATGGGGCCTGATGTGTTGCACTCACGAGTGCTGAGGGACTTGGCTAATGTCATTGCAAAGCCACTCTTGATTATCTTTGAATGGTCATTGTGATCAGGGAAGGTTCCTGAGGACTGGAAGAAAGCAAATGACACTCCAGTTTTTGAGAAAGGCAAGAAGGAGGATCTGGGGAACTACAGGCTGGTCAGCCTCACCTGTATTCCCAGGAAGATGATGGAGAAAATAATCCTGGAAACTGAAGGACATGAAGGTGCTTGGTAGGAGTCAGTATGGATTTATGAATGGGAAATCATGCCTGACCAACTTGATAAGCCTTCTACAAAGCGGCAACTAGCTTAGTGGATGAGGGGAGAGCAGTGGATGTTGTTTAATGGACAGTGAGGTGGACTGAAACTGGCTGAATGGCCTGGCCAAGAGGGCTGTGATCAGTGGCACAAATTTCAGTTGGAAGCAAATCACTAGTGGTGTCCCCCAGGAGTCTATACTGGGGCCAATATTTTTTGATATCTTCGTTAATGACCTGGAAAATAGGACAGAGTGCACCCTCAGCAAGTTTGCAGATGATACAGAATTGGGAGGAGTGGTTGATAGACCATATGGCTGTTTTGCCATTCAGAGGGACCTTGACAGGCTGGAGAACTGGCCAGAGAAGAATCTCATGAAGTTCAGGAAGTGGGAATGCGAAGTCCTACATCTGGGGAGGACTTTACCCCAGGTACCAGTACAAGCTGCAGGCTGACTAGCTAGAAAGTAGCTTTGCAGAGAAGGAAATGGGAGTCCTGGTGGACAATAAGCTGAACGTGAGCCAGCAATGCACCCTTATGGCAAAAAAGGCCAACAGTATACCTGGCTGCATTAGGAAGAGCATTGCTAGGAGGTAGAGGGAGATCCTTCCTCTCCAGGCCACATCTGGAGTACTGTGTGCAGTTCTGGGCTCCTCAGTACAAGAAAGGTATGGACTTACTGGAGCAAGTCCAGCAAAGGGCCACAAAGATGATTAAGGGACTGGAGCGTCTGCCATATGATGAGAGGCTGAGAGAGCTGGGACTATTCAGCCTGGAGAAGAGAAGGCTCAGGTAGGATCTTATCATTGTGGATAAATACCTGATGGGAGGGAGTGAAGATGAGGGAGCAAGACTCTTCTCAGTGGTGCTCATTGACGGGACAAGAGGCAATGGACACAAATGGAAAAAAGCAGGAAATTCCATCTGAACACTCGAAGACACTTTTTTACTGTGAGGTTAGTTAAGGACTGTACCAGGTTGTCCAAAGATGTTGTGGAGTCTCTACCCTTGGAGATATTAAAAACCCAACTGGACATGGCCCTGAGCAACTTGCTCTAGGTGACCCTGTTTTGAGCAGGGGGGTTGTACTAGATGATCTCAAGAGGTCCCTTCCAACCTAAATGATTCTGTGATTCTGTGCAAAACTTAGGAATTCTCTAATTCCTAGTATGTATAAGTCATCCTCAGTCTTTTTTCTGACACTCTCAATAGGTTTTCTTTGTAAGGCATTTTCCTTCATTGTTGGACCATTTCTGTGCTCTATCCAGATTTTGAATATTCCTCTTAAAAATGTCAGTGCCACAACCTCATGTACTTATCTAGTGTGTGCCTCACTATTTTAATAGGGGTAAAATCCAGTGATTACATGAACACTTTCTGCTAAAGCAAACTTACTTGAGTCACTTTTCCACTATGAACTTTAAAATGCTTTTCAGGGTTGTCTTTTCAGGTTGCAGCCCCTCATTCTATCACCTGCTAGAGCTTTAACTCAACATTTTAATATGAAGAATTTATAGTGCAACTCAGTAAACCAGAGGAAGGACAGCTTTGAAGAATGGGTAGTCATTTACAAGCTGATGGGAAGACTTTGGCTTATTTCTGTTTTTTATGAGTTGTTCCTGAAGTCACATAAATAAGTGAGAAAAGTTTCTGTTCATTTACATTATTAAATAAGATATTTTGAGTGCAAGTAAGGTAAGAGAAAACTTTGAATATTTCAGTACATAAGGATTTGAACCGTTTCAGGGAAGAAAATGAAGAGAGAAATTTCTTTCTGGTGTTACATATTTTACCCATTGTGTTCTTACAGTACACTTTATTCAGTGTATAATAGTTCTTTCTGAAAGCTGACAATATTTGGAGGTACTGCAATTTACTCATATTGTGATTACTATAGAAATTACTCTTTTAGTTCTTTAGAATTGTGATGAGTTGGTATGAAATGTTTCCAGTGTTCAGTTTAATTGCATTGATTATTACAAGTCTTTTTGTGAAGGCATGCTTAATTAAGATGTAAATATTTATATGTGCAGCTTCTAGAATTAATTATTTTTGTGCATATAGGTAGCTTAAATGTGTTGTCTTAATATGGTATAAGGTTTTGAGTCTCCTTTAAAAATTTGACCATAGTTGCAGCTAACATATACAAGTGTAGTTAGGGAATAATCAGGCCTGTGAATGGATTTTTTTCTAAAAGTTCTTTACCTCAAAGCAGTAAGTAGGTTCATGTGCACCTTGCTTCTGACTTGATAAGTGTATTTGCTGTTACAAAGCAGACTGTAAACTGTTAGAAAAAAAATCATGAAGTCTAAAGCTTATAGTATTCTCTTCTTGATATGCTGCAATCTCTAAGCAGACCTTAGATTAGACAAAGCAATAACATATAATATGAATTTTCTAATATTTTAGGCCAAAGCAGCATTTTAAAAAAGGAAAAATAAGTGAAGTATCTCCATGTACTCATGTAATAGTATGTAAAACAATCTTTAGTTAATTCCCAGATTGAATTTTGGGTGAATAGTCGTCTTTTAAGATATGAGTAGGATAAGTGACAAAAAGCAAAGAAGTTTGTGCTGAACTTTTAATTTTACATTTTAATTTTATTCAGAGACCACGATGCAGACATCAGAGACTGGGTCGGACACAGGTTCGACTGTGACTTTACAGGCATCTGTGGCTGGCCAGGCAGCAATCCCCACACAGGTAGTACAGCAGGTACCGGTTCAGCAACAGGTAGGTGTCTGTTAATTTTGGGAAAACAAAAAAACCTGGCAAGAAAGAATGATGCATTTCAACAGGTGTAGTGAAGAACTGATTTTGCACAAGGCTGCAAAAGCAACTCTTTTTCACTGTTTTATTCAATTTTATTTTGCTGGAACTAAAATAACTACAGAAGCAGACATGCAGTTTTCAGGGTTTATTTCTTGAACTAGAATATCTGGCAACCACCAGAAATACATATGCATGATTCTAATAGTAGATTGCAATGAAACATGTGCAATATCTCATAAAAAATTACATTCATTCAAGTTATTAAATATTCACATTTTTTCCTTTGATAGGTTGATAAGGAATATGGATTTTTTGAAATAAATATAATATAGATGTAAAATACAAAAATAATGTCATTTTGTACTTCTAAGCTGGACTCCCTGCAGGTTCTTGCACAACTTTAGAAAGGTATTTAAAGTAAAACCATATGTAATACATAAGTTGGATTTGCCAGAGACTTAAAGGGGCTTCTGAAGCAGCCAGGTTAGCACACATTTTTGTGACATGATTAATCATCTATGCAGTCCCACCAACAGAGGGAGTGGTGCATGAGGAGACTGAGGAGGGAAGTGGAGCTGGAAAACAACTGAATGTAAAAAGCCATGACTTTTGCCCAAGACTTCTTTAGTATGTGTAATTTAGCTTTTTTTTTTTTTAATTATTTGTTCCAGTTGGAAGGGATTTAAAATGATCATCTAGTCCAATTGCCTGACCATTTGAGGGCTGACCAAAAGCATATTATTAAGGGCATTGTCCAAATGCCTCTTAAACACTGACACGCATGGGGCATCAACCACCTCTCTAGGAAGTCTGTTCCAGTGTTTGATCACCCTCTCAGTAATGTTTCCTAATATCTAGTCTGAACCTCCCCTGATGCACTTTGAACTATTCTCACTTGTCCTGTCACAGGATACCAGGGAGAAGAGCTCAGCAACTCACTCTCCACTTCCCCTCCATTCAGCTGTCAGTGGTTTAGGTTCTTTGAAATCTGATGTTCTTTTTCAACATAAGTTGGCTTACAGTTTCAAAATCAACAATGTTAAAATAGAATAACTTCTTAAATTTTGTAAGTATGTTTCTGTGCTGGTAAATCATTGTTGTCTAAATTAAAATTTTTTTTCATTAAATTTAGTTTTAAAATTTAAGGTGATGAATTTTTCTGCATGTTCTTTGCAATGCTGTTTAACTGCCTCATACATTTCACTAATAATTTTTCCTGGTATACAGACTCAATTCATAATGTCTCATAATTCCATTAATATCACTTCTACTTATATTCAAACGTACCTTGGAATACATTTGTTTTTTGGGTTTTTTTAAACAACATCTCCCACCAAAAAAACCCCCACCAAACAAAGTTTCAGCAAACACTTAAGCATTGGGCACTTAACATGTATTTAAATGCTTATCTTTGTGTACTTGCTCAAAGTTCATCCCTACTAAGTTTATAACTGGCTGAAATCACAGAACTGTAAAATGACAGAATAGTTGAGGTTGGAAGGGACCTCTGGAGGTCATCTTGTCCAACCGCCTGCTCAAGCAGGGCCACCTGGGCTGGTTGCCCAGGAACACGTGCAGATGGCTGTTGAATATCTCCAAGGGGGAAGAACCCACAACCTCCCTGGGAAACCTGTTCCAGTGCTCAGTCACCCTTACTGTGAAAAAGTGTTTCCTGATGTTCAGATGGAACCTCTGTATTTCAGTTTGTGCCTATTGCCTCTTGTGCTTTCACTGGGAACCACTGAAAAGAGCCCGGCTCCATCTTCTTTGCACCTTTCCTTCAGGTATTTGTACACATAATGAGATTCCCCCCCGAGCCTCTGAGCTGAACAGCCCCAGCTGTCTCAGCCAACTAGACTTTGTGCCATTGATCACCACTCTCTGGGCCCAGCCATTCAGCCTGTTTTCAACCCACCTCACTGTCCAGCTTCTCTGTGAGGATCTTATGGGAGACAGTGTCAAAGGCTGAAGTCTAGGTAGACCATATCCCCTGCTCTCCCCTGGTCTACCAGGTCAGTTATTTCATTGTAGAAGTTTGCCTTTCCCTTGGTGAATCCATGCTGACTACTCCTGATTATTTTCTTGTCATTCATGTGCTGGGAAATGGTTCCCAGGATTAGTTGCTCCATCACCTTCCCAGGGACTGAGGTGAAGCTGACTGGCCTGTAGTTCCCCGGGTCCCCAGGAATGATTTTTTCTCTTCCTCCAGACCTTGGGCACTTCTCCTAATCACTATGATCATTCAAAGATTATTGAGAGTGGCCTCACAATGACATCAGACAGCTCCCTCAGCACTCATGGCTGCATCCCATCAGGGCCCATTAGGATAAGGTCTTTCTAATATTATACTAACTTTGTAAACGAAGCTTCAGGGATGCTTGGATTAGTTAAGCTTTCTAGGAGGCTTAGTATGGTTAACTCTTTTTAAACTTTGATTAAAACTTTTAAAAACTAGATACAGTTTATGTCAGCATATATTTTCAATAAGGTATTACTTATCTTTCAGTGTTACTATTTCCAATAATTCTGTTTTACTGAATATTTCATCTTTATTTTGGCCTATTTTGTGATTCTATTGATTGTATTTTTTCAGCTGAGTGTTATTTTGAAAGTAGAAGTCATGTAAGGTTTCAGAAAGGAAAGTTAGGGGTTCAGCCTGGCCAAGGAAGAGGAGTTTGCTGCAATATTTTGTATAGACTGAAGAGGTGATGCATATGTTATGAAAGCTGATGCAGATGATTCTGCAATGATTTAGTATATGAAGGAGATACTGGTTTAGAGAGAAAAGAATAGATGATGAAAGTGTTGAGAAAAGGTCAAGAATTTTAAAGGAATTGAATGTGTAGGATAAAGAAAAGGAAGACTGAAGATGTAAATCTAGTATACCACTAGGAAATGTGATGAAGAATGTGGGTAAGATAGGTGCTTTTCCACTGTAGGAAAAGAAAGGGCTATCAGGCTTAAAAAGTAATAATAATAATAAATTGTAAGGAAAAGAGGGGAAAAAAAAACCACAAAGAGAGAAAATGAAAACCCAAGAAAGACAAGTGATGCAAATGAAAACAATCGCTTACCACTAACTGACCCATGCCCAGCCAGTCCCCGAGCAGCAGCCCCCCTGCCAACATTCCCCCTAGTTTTATTGCTGAGCATGATGTCGTATGGTATGGAATATCCCTTTGGTCAGTTGGGGTCAGCTGTCCGAGCTGTGTCCCCTCCCAACTTCTTGTGCACCCCTAGCCTACTCACTGGCAAGGTGATGTGAGAAGCAGAAAAAGCCTTGATGCTGTGTAAGCACTTCTTAGCACTAATGAAAACATCCTTGTATTATCAACACTGTTTTGGTCACAAATCCAAAACATAGCACCATACAAGCTACTATGAAGAAATTTAGCTCTATCCCAGCCCAAACCAGTACATTAGGTTAACAATGAAGTTTGGAATCTTGTTTTGAAGTATATGAGTTAACGGTGGGAAAGGAGGAATAGGAATTTTATAGAATGTAGTGAGGATTATAAAGGTCTTCTTAAAGAGCTCTTGTAGATGACTGCATCACATCCATGAGAACCAGACTCTTCTAGGATTACACTAAATTTTTTAGGACCTACTCTGACAGGTCAAAGGCTGCCTGTTAACAGCACATGTAAGTTGTGATTTAGAGGCTTGTATTGTATAGAGTTTAATTGGAGTTAAAAAAAAACAACCCCAAAAAGCAGCATCGAGATGACCGAATGAAGCTTTCTTCCTTACTAAATGTAGTTCCTAAGCTTGGTGTGAAGCACAGAGTTCTCATTCTTCTGCTTTCCAGATGGTTCTGTCTTTGGCATTGAAAATACCCATATTGTCAAGGGCATGCATCTCCAATGTTAGTACTCCACTTAGCATATTACAGACTTGCAGCACAGTATTACATTGTGTTATTTAGTAATTGTGACAACAGGGATGTCCCATGACTGAGAGTATTGTTTAGAAACCGTTAGATGAACTGAAGCACTAGTCATTCTTTTTATAAGGTAAACTATCCTATATTTCTGGTGTTCTTGTTTACAGGTACAGCAAGTACAGACTGTGCAACCAGTACAGCATGTCTACCCAGCACAGGTTCAGTATGTGGAGGGAAGTGATACAGTCTACACAAATGGAACTATGTAAGTTGGTTATTGATTAAAATTAGAATGTTTATTAAAATATGAAGTTAAATGCACATTCTTTTAATGACATCAAACGGGCTACTGTATTTTAAGTAGCAAAGAAAACTGTTTGAACAAAAACTTTATTTTTTATCATTTTAAATTATTATTTGGGCAAAACCAATTTGAATTCACATCATGAATTCATCTAAAGTGAATTCAGGTAATTGTTACAGTTGGACATAGTGGGAAGCTATATATGCAGCGTTTTGTTGTTTGGGGAAAAAACTTAAGTTTATAGACAAGTTTTAAGTTATGCTGATAGGAAGGATTATCTAAATTTGTCATAATATGATCATCTGTGTAATAAAGAAGTCTTCATGTGGGCCTCCTATTCTTCTAGTTAAAAATCTACTGGCAATTTCCTAAATTGCTGAGGCAGCTGCAGTCATTACTTACAGACAACAGTTATATAATTTCTTTACTGTGCTTAGTGCAATGAGATAAATATTTAATTTTTTTCCAAAGGAAGGGAGAGGAACAAGAATATGTCCTTTTCCTTCTCTCTTAGACTCTTCTATTTCCTGGGCTTTTCTTGCTTCAATGAACATGCTTTTCTGCAATCAAGTTCCTTTCTCCCATATGCAAACTTAAAATCATAGAATAATTTCAGTTTGGTGCCAGCAAATAATTTGTTTGGTGCCAGCAAGTATGTATTTTCTGATGATAATCTGGCATTGACACAAAAAAGTCAACGACACTATTGGCTTCAGAGACTGATGTTAACACTTGCAGCATCCTCTCCACTGGCATATTTTGCCAATTCGTTTTTCAGTTAACCTTTTCCTACACATCCTCTTGTTCCCTGATTTTCTTTGCTTTTATAATATCAATCTTCTGCCCTAAATGGGTCTATTAAGACGTGCTTATTATTAAGAATGACCAATGTTTCCTTGTTTAAGATACTGTAAAAACTGAAAGTCACTAATAACATTGTTAAACTGTAATCTGATTTAACTGATTTAACAATTTTGATCTAGTTTGATTGAAATCATCTAAATTTCATATCCATGCAGCTGTCAGTGTAGTCTATTTATTTATTTATAAGTGAAAGACCAAATTAATTCTGAAATATATTTGGCTAATATCTCAGCTGTTTTATTACTTTCTTAGTAATTTCTGACCAATTTCCCAACACTGCTTACTGCCACAGTAAAATGAAAGATGTGATCCAAATTAAATAAGCATTTATCATATTGCTTCAACTTTTGCATAGGTATTGTATTATATAGGTATTGTTCTGTCTCTGCCAGTAATTACGGAATCACAGAATGATATGGGGTTGGAAGGGACCTCTGGAGATCATCTAGTCCAACCCCCCTGCCAAAGGTTGCACAGGAACATGTCCAGGCAGGTTTTGAATGTCTCCAGAGACGGAGACTCCACCACCTCTCTGGGCAGCCTGTTCCAGTGCTCTGCCAC
>KZ509434.1:23895-40040 GCA_002844005.1 Limosa lapponica baueri | reverse complement strand
ATGATCTCAAAGGTCCCTTCCAACCATGAATATTCTGTGATTCGCCATGCTAAGCTAACCAGCCCTCTTCAGAGACGGGTGTGGGTAGCCCTTGGCCATGGGCCTGATCCTACCATTCCCCAAAAGCCTTTTCCTTTCTCTGTTGGCCCTTGTCCCCTGGGGGAACCAGCCGCAGAGTGAGGCAGCCCTGCAGGGCACACCTTGGCACTGGCCAGCACTCCTGTCGCGTGCCTCGGGGCTCCTGGCACCTTGTCAGTGTCGCTCTGGGCACCCTGCTCTGATCCCATCTCAGTTATGGCACATCCTTCCGCTCTCCTCCCCGCCCCTATCGCCTGAAATGTTGTAATTTAGATTCCGGCTGTGTTTGATTGCAAACTCTCCCAATCTACAAATTTCGGTGGCAAGCACTAGAGCAGCTCATTTACATGCCAAAGTGATCAATCCGGAACTGCTCGTTGCACAAGCAAATAAATAAATAACGGATACATTAAAGAATTGGAAACTATCAGCCAAATTAACCCATAGATGTCGAATAACGACAAGCCCTGACATCCTTGACAGAGAACAAGAGTAGGAGGGATGGGACAAGCTTTCCCAGCGTTGCCCAGGGCTGTTCAGCACTCATCTATCTCCTCGCATCCCGTGAGCCAACAGGGATGTGCATCAATGCCTGGAGACAGTGAGCGTGAAATCCTGGCTTTTAAAACCCAGACCTGTCTTTGCTCCTCGCACCTGCTCTGTGTAAGCAACTGTCACAGGAATGACACATCCCCCGGGACAGCAATTAAAACATTTTAGACAGCATGTGGCAAGTGACCTCATAGCCTGATTTTCAGCTGACATCTCAGGAAATCCCCCCAGGGCACCTGGACCATCCCGGCTTTTTGTTCCGTTGATCGAAACGTGGGAGAGTTCAGAATTCTTGTAAACACCATTGCGTTGCGGGGGAAGCTTGCCTGGTGGTCAGCAGCACGGGCTGAGCGTGTTGGGACAGGCCAGCTCAAACAGGGGTGAAATCACAGGTTGCCAGTGCAATGGGCTCGGTGATTCGGGCATCATTAAGCCACCAGGGACTGCAGAAACACGGATGCTCTGAGCTGCGCCAACCTCCTGGTGGGTGCGGGTGGCGGGCTGGGTGCTGGTGACTGGCAGCAGAGATGACTGCGGTGCCTGCCAGCCCTGCTGATCTCCCACCGCCTGCCGCTGCGGGTGCAGTGACAGCTAGGTGCCAGCGACCCCATTCACCCTCCTCCGGCAGCTCCTGCTTGTCACCACTCAGCACCCCGGGGATCCTTGGCAGGGAAGGCAGCAGAGGAGCGTTTCTCCCTGCTGATGCTGTCAGGCAGCTTGGGTCTGTCTGCAGGCTCCGGGGATGGGGGGAGGAGGCTTTGAGGGGGTCACTTCTCTTCCATGAAAGGGTGCAAGGCTGGGATGGCACTGGCTGGTCTTGGCTGGCACCACCTGGTGGGAGGGCAGCAAGGAGGTGAAGGAGGTGCCCCATGGTGCACCATTCTGAAAGGAGGAGGGTTGCTCAGGGTAAAAACTGTCTGGAGCAAGGCTGGTCTGGGGTCTGCAGCAGAGCCAGGAGGCAGTGGCAGACCCTGACCATGCAGTTGGGTCTCCCCAGACCCAGGGTTGTCTCCTTTGGGGCTGCTTCTGGTGCCGCTTGGGGCTCTGCAGAGCACCTACATCCTCTGGCTACTCCAGCATCACCCACCTTCCCCTCTGCCTTGGGCTCGGCCCCATTTCATGTCATCTGGAGGTCCCTTCTGTCATCCTTGCTCCTTCTCCATGCTGGAGCCTGCTGGTGGTGGTGCTGGTGGGACACTGCTGGGTCTATATCAGCAGGGATAACCTGCCAGGGCTTTGTGACCCCTCGCACCTTCCACCACGGCTTGGTCCTCACTGAGGAAACACCACTTCTACCCTAGCGTCAGGGGGTGCCAGACTACTCCCAGCTTTGGGAACGGTGCTTGCGGCCCCGCCAGGGCTGTGTTTGCGGGAGGGAGCCGGGTTATTCTGGCTCCTGACGTGTGGCCTCTAGGTGCCGAGGCAGAGGTGCCCGTGTGCTCGCTCTGCAGCTCGACACCCTGCCGTGTGGCCTCTGGGGACAGGGGGATGTCCGGGAGGTGGCCTCCGCCCCTGCTTTTGGAGGAGGAAGAGGAGCGCGGTGACACGGAGCATGGCTGAGGCAGCACTGCCACCTCGTGGTGTGACACCTCCTTCCCGGTGGGAAGGGGAAGGAGGAGAGTCCCGGGCTGGAGACACTTTTGTGCGGGCAGGTATGGTCTGCAGAAGCCTCCAGGATGGCAGCATGCAATGCTCGTCCACGGCTCCTCGGAGCCGGCCATCCCCTGGAGCTGCGGATGTCCCAGCTGCAGATCAGGAGGAGGAGGAGGAAGAGGAGATGCTCAGAGGATGGGAAAGGAAAACTTAGCTTGAATGCAGCAACACCGAAAGTGAAGCGAGCGGGACTAAGCACTGCTCGGGAGTCTCAAGGACCCAGAGGAGGTGCCACGACCAACACCAGCTTCCGGGAGATGCTGGAAACCCATAACCAGCCCCCTGTAACTCAGCATTTAAATGGGGTTAAGGGGACACTCAGGGACAAAGTACATAGGAGCACCAGGACACAGCCATCGATCAATGCTGGATGAAATGATGGAGTGGTCTCATTTTGGCTGTGTATTAACAAAGGGCAATAGGGCAGAAATACAATTACTGTCCAGAAACACCGTTTTGTGGGAGGTAGGTCTTTTCAAACTCACCTGTCATTTCTTCTTGACACAATTACAGGTCTGGTTGATAGGGGAACTCAGCTGATAAAAAAAAATTGCATTTCTTCTGGGCATCTGATTTATTATGGGGTGACATTTTGATTAAAAATGTGTATTATATTGCATTAAGAGACCATATATTCAATGAATTAAAGATCAGCTCAGTGACAGATCTCCAAAGGTAATTATTAATGGAGATGTACTGATGAGCGAAGTTTTGTCCAGCAAGGGTCTCTGGGGCTGATTTTTGGTCTCACACTAGCCATTTGCTTTTTCAGTTATTTTGGAAACTATGCAACTCCTTCCATGGGACTGCTAGAGGTGACAGACTAGGGGGAACAGAGGGTTTGCCAGCTCCCCTTGGCTGGGGACCACCAAGCCAAGGGACCACCTTGATTCCAGGCCTGCACACCATCCTCTTTCCTTGAACATCCTGCCCTGAGCTCCCGCTGCTGTGTTTGCTTTGGGGACCCCAACACTGCTTTCTCATGAAGGTCAGTGCGGCTACTGCAGGACTGAAAAGAGGGTCCAGGTCCCCCCTAGGCACCCACTGCATCCTCCATAGGGTGGCCTGGCTGGTCTCCAAGGTCCCAAGGATGTTCACCTGCTGGGGTCATTGCGCCACGTCTCATCCCTCTGCTCCCTGTCGTGGTTGGGCTTGGGTACTGGTGGCATTTTGGGCCCTTTTGTGGCAGAGCTGAATGTACATCCCTTGGCACCTTCCCTGGGCTTGGTGGTGTGAGGTATTTGCTTTTTAATTTTGTAGGTCTGGGTCAGGCCACACACAGCTCCTGGGGTTGCCCAAATCTGGCTGCTGCAAGGCACAGCCACTCAAAGGGGACAGGGAGCAGCCTGGGTGCTGGAGACCCCCATCTTCTCCTGCTCTGCTACAGAGACAAGGTTCGCCAAACTACTGAAGTGAGGGCAGTGGGAAGGAGATGTCTCATCAAGGATGCTCGAGGCCCTGCTGAGCCACACAGACACTAAGGATCCCTTTGCTGGAGTTCTGCTCCGTCAGGGTGCCATGCCAAGGTGGGCATCTGGAGGGGTCGGCTCCCAGCAGCAGCAATGACAAGGCTGGGTACCAGTGACAGCCATGCTCTGCCCATCACCTGGACTGGAAGCCACCAAGAGTGATCTCTGGGCCCTGCCAGGCACCCATTGGATGGCCATGCCACCTAGTGCTCATGTCACCTGTCCCCCCCTGCAGTCACAGAGCTGTGGCATGCCTTTGGGCACCCTCCACCTCTGTGTTGCCTTGTGCCCAGTCGTCACTGGTCCCTGCTGTGGGGACTGTGTCCTGGGCCAGGCTGGGACCCTGCGGTCCTGCACTTTTGCTGAGCAAGCTGTTCCCTGCGTGTGACCAGCCCAGCCAGGGTCAAGCACGGAAAAGGGAACAAGTTTCTCTCTCGTGCAGAGAAAGCGAAACTTGGCACTTCTCTTTCCCAGCCAGGCAAACCACCGGGCATGCAAGTACATCCTGTACATCCCCACGCACGCACTCCTCTTCCTCCCTGATCCCAAGGAAGAGCTTCCAGCAGAGCTGCTGCTCAGACTGGTCTGTCTTCACCCCCAGCAAGGAGGTAAGTCACCCCAAATAGCTGGGGACACATGCCTCTTCTGCCACCGCTCTGCAGCCCTTGCTCCCTGTCCCCCCTCCTTACTTCCTTTCTCTTCTCCACAAGGGTTTAAAGTAGGAAAAGGGGGAGAAGATGATGTGGGGGAGGGAGAGGGCTACAGGAATTTATCCTTGCTCCATGTGGTTGTGGACATCACTGGACTCTGCAGGCTTGTCCCAGGCTGAATACCCCAGGTTTTGGAGTAGGTCTTTGTGATCAGGACATCCCTCCTCTCTCCCAGCTCTGTGTGTTGGAGATCTGGATCCCTTTTGCCTGTTTATCCCTTGCCTGTTTATCCCTCCTCTGTCATGTCTCTTTGCACCCCTTCCTCATTTGTGCTCTCCGTCCCATGGGACCACTGCCCCATACATCAGTGCTCACTCACCCAGCACTGCAAGAAGCATCCTCTGCGTGCATCTGACGTGTGACCACACATCCCCAGGACATGCACCAAGGGGTTGATGCCACGGTCCACATCCTGAGCTTTCCAATCCCACAGCCCTACGGTGGGCACATGTCAGAGATTTTCAGTAACATCAATGACTTCACGCAAGGAAACAGCCTCAAAATCCTTCCATGAAGTTATTTTCACCATTGCATATGGTGTCGGGCTGTCTGTACTGGACAACACGTGGGTGGTGTGCTAGATCTGTGCGTGCATCTGATGAGAGCACTTGTCTGTGTGTGTCCAAGGGGTATTTGTGTGTCTGCCTCCGTCCCCAGTTCCCCCAACCCTGTTCTTGCAGGGAGGCAGGATGCAAATCAGGCTTTGGCTGGCAACCAGCACCCTGGCAGCAGTGCTGGGCTTGGTCCTACCCGAGGATGGCCTGTGTTGGGCACCGGCCGGCAAGGATGGCTTCCCGGGAATCCCTGGCCTTGATGGGAGGCCAGGGCAGAAGGGTGACATGGGAGAGCCAGGTAAGGGGCAGACAGGGATGTGTGGTGTGGAGCACACCTGGGAGCCTCAGGCTTCTTGGTAGGAGCACCATGGGCTGTGGGAGCAGCTCAGGAGATGACAGATGTACATGAACTGCTCCTTCTCACCACCTCTCCCCAGGGAAATCAGCACTGAGGACGGGCATTCGAGGACCCAAAGGGGATGCAGGGGAGATGGGGCCTCCTGGCATCCCAGGGAACCGGGGCTACCATGGCCCGCATGGTGCCCCCGGGCTCCCAGGCAAGCCAGGGCCCAAGGGGAACAAGGGGAAAGCTGGCAACATCCTGGAGCAGCCACGTCCTGCCTTCTCCGCGTCGAGGAGGTCCCCACCATCCACGGGCAGGACAGTGGTGTTCGACAACATCATCACCAATGAGGAGAGCTCCTACAACCCCCAGACCGGGGAGTTCACCTGCCGTGTCCCCGGGCTCTACTACTTCGCCTACCAAGTGGTCTCCAGCGGGGACCTCTGCCTGAGCATCACCAAGAACAGGGAGCATGTGGTCAGCTTCTGCGACCACAACAGCCATAAACTCCTGCAGGTGAACTCGGGGAGCAGCGTGCTCAGCCTGGCCGTGGGCGACCGGGTCTCTGTGAGCACCGACCCTGCCAGGGGCAGCATGATCTACAGCGGCTCTGAGGCAGACAGCGTCTTCAGCGGCTTTATGCTCTTCCCACAGACGGGCTGATGGACCACCAGTCTGGATCTGCTTAGCACCAGAGCATTGCGGTGTGCGTGTCTGCATGTGTTTTCACCCTGCAGTGCATGGTGTGGTCTTATATCACAGTAAACGGGGCAGCCCCAAACTGAGCCACCACCTGGATCCTGTGCTTCCACCGCTGTCACAAAGTGGCCAGGTGCTGAGCCTGCCCGCTCCATTCTGGAGGCAAAGGACTCCTGGCCCCAGCAGCCCTGTCTCCTCCTGGGCGTTCAGACCCCAGGCCGGAGGGGTCCAGTTGTCACTGGGGCCATTCACCAGCTGTGGTTTTTTGCTCCTGAGTGGGAAATCACTGCATGCCACTGCTTCTGCTACACTAACCATTGCAAATGCCTTTCTGGTGCTGGGCCACTACTGCCTCTCATCCTTCCAATCAGTATAAATAAACTCTTCTTTCACCACAGCCACTTGGGTTTTCTTTCCTATTAATGTGTCTTGCCCAAACCATCAATGTCCTGGGCCCCTTCCCAAGCTGCCCAGGGAGAGAAGTGATCCCAGCTTGCCCCTGGGGAAGCACAGACACCACCGGCAAAGGCAGAACGGGAGGGAACTGAGTGTACAAGCAGAGCTGGCACTTACAGGGAGGAACAGAAAATCTCTGGGACCAGCCTATGTGTGTCCTTTCTCTGATGAGTCCAAACTAGCTGTCCTGTCCTTTCCAGGCAGCAGATCACGCACCTCACCCACATAGTCCTCTCTCAGTACCCAGACTCTCCCAGGAAGGAGAAAGGCAGCTGTCGTCCTCCAGCCTTTCAGCAAGGGGGGACAGGGACCCCCAGGGTGACCGATGGGGTTGTGGGGTGATACCCTTCTGTCTCGGCTCGGGGTGAGACTAGTGGGAAGTAGGGCAAGCTGGGCAGGTATCAGGCAGCCAGAAAGCATCAGGGAAGCCATGCAAGTGCCATACCCTGGGACTGCTGCTCAGAGGAGCTGCTCCACATGTGCTGGGCAGTCAAATGTCTCCATTTCTGGAGCAGTGAGGAGGAGGCCAGGTCACCTGCAAGGAGCAACACCCTGACCAGAGATTGTGGGCCCTAGTGAATCCAGCACCCAGCAGAGCTGGTGAAGCACAGGACAAGGTGCAGAGAGGGCAACCAACCTGCAGGTCAGAAACCCTCAAGCAGAAACTTCCTTCAGTCTCATTGCCTGGGGGTGCAGCATCTCCCACCAGAGCCAGGCAATGACCTCGCACCAGCCTCTTGTTGCACAGGTGGCTCTGGCTCCATGGAGCTGGCATGGGGCTCTGCTCCTCAGCCTTCTGCTCAGAAATGAATTAAGGATGGGTGAAAGGCAGGCGATTTGCGGAGGGCTAGTGGTGGTTGGAGCACTTGTGGCACATCTTTTGGCAGAGGGTCATCCCACTTCTGTCCCTCCTGTCCCTGCTGCTGCGGTGGCACAAATACAGGTCTCACTGGACAGCCATGAAAGTGCTTGCTCAGAGGAAACGATCAGGCAGGAGGATGTGAAACTCGGCTGGGGGCCAACAGGGAGTTCTGGGTCCCCAAGGGCCCTTTCCTAACTCTATGACTTCCTCCAGGAGGGTGTCACAGAGAGTCACCCACTCTGTGCTATGCTGGCAGGCAGTGCCCACAACAGCCAGAGGGCTCAGCAGCGCAGGATCCCAGAGGTAAGAGGTGCTGCAGGGTCCATCTCTTTGGGGTGGTCTGCATGGGGACTGGGGTCCAGCATCATGGCACAGTGCTGGGCTGTGTGAGAGGAGCTGGAGAGGGAGACAGAGGCACTGCCAGGCTGCACACATGGCCGGGTGGGATGCACGCTTGTCCCTGCTGGGGGAAGGCCCAGTAACCTGGGCCAGGCACTGTCCTCGGAGATCCCCAGCCTTGGAAAGTCAGGCTGTTGCTGGAGGAGGGGTGAGATCAGCTGGGTCTAGGGAGCTCCAGCCTGCAGTGGTCTCCATGCTCTGCAGTGATGTATGCATCTGCAGGGGGTTTGGGACACTGGACCAGGAGAGCTTGGAGCTGGCCATGGGTACCTCAAGACCTCATGGCTCCATCCAGACTGAAATTCCAACCCCCCAGGGTGCCATCAAGGGCTTCCCTGGGGGTAGTGATGAGCCCAGGGTCCGTCTCCACATATCTGCCTCCCCACTGACTGGCAATGGGTATGGGGGGGAACGCTGAGGGCACAGCCATCACATGCGGATTCTCCTGGTGCAGTCAGCCTCGCAGCACAGCACCTCCTTTGCCCCATGGCCTGGAAGCCACCCTGACATGGGCCCTCACCCCAGCACTTTCTTTCTCTTTCCATGCTCCAGAGCACTAAAATGGGGCAGAGCTTCTGGAAACAGTTCCATCTGGCCCTCACCCTCTTACTCCTGGACCTGGGGTCTGCTGTCACCGGAGATGCCACTCCCAGCTGCTATGGGATTCCAGGGCTGCCAGGCCTGCCGGGTGTACCGGGCAGGGATGGCCGGGATGGGCTGAAGGGAGCCAAAGGAGAGCCAGGTGAGTGAGCGAGGAGGCTGTTGAAGGGGGGACATTGGGTTCTCCATGGTCGGTCTGCCGGCCATGGAGAGCATCTTCTGTGGATGGGGCAGGAGTAGAGGAGGCTGGAGAGGGGCAACAACCCTCTCCTGCCCAAGGGAAGGGGCTGGAGGACCCCCTCCCCACATGCTGCTGTTGATGATTCTCTTTCACTCCCCACCGCCCCACAGGCCTCCCGGCCACTCCTGTGACACAAGGGCCCAAGGGCATGAAAGGGGAATCGGGCAGCCCTGGCTTGCCAGGCAAGACTGGCCCCACCGGTCCCCCTGGTCTTCCTGGAGACCCTGGAATGATGGGCAAGGCGGGAGAGCCGGGAATACCGGGCAGCTACAAGCAGAAGCACCAGTCAGCATTTTCAGTGACAAGGCAGACCAGTGAGCATCCCCTGAAGAATGTCCCTGTGGTGTTCAACCACGTCATCACCAACACTAACCATGACTACAACACCACCACGGGCAAGTTCACCTGCAAGATCCCTGGCCTCTACTACTTCGTCTTCCACACCTCACAGACATCCAACCTCTGCGTCATCCTGTATAAGAACGAGATCAAGATGGCCAACTTCTGTGACCATAACACCAACACCATGCAGGTCAGCTCTGGTGGAATCCTCCTCCGTCTGGATGCTGGGAACCAGGTCTGGCTGACAGTGAACGACTACAGTGGCATGGTGGGCATCAGCAACTCTGACAGTGTCTTCTCAGGGTTCCTGCTCTTCCCAGACTAGAAGACCCACCAGGGCCCACCCCAGCATGCCGACCTCATTGCCCTGCTCTGCAAATGCTGCTGCTTACTGCCGAGCTATTGCTGATGCTCCAGGTTTCTCTGCTGGGTGGGAAGCCCCAGGGAGGGGATCAGCCTGAGCCTCCAGCCACGCACCCCTGGCCTGACAGTTGCTGAACCGGGACAACAGGCACCTCTGGATGCATCTGCACCCAGAGTGATGGTGCCAGGCCCCCGGGGTCCTGTTGGCATTGCCACCTGTGTCCACCCTGATAACCTCACATTATCTTCTGCTGCCAGAGACAGAGGTCTCCCTGCATCTCTCCCCTTCCCACCTGGGTCGCACCAGGGACACCCAGGAGTCCTGGAGCAGGCTTGCAGTAGCACCTTTGCTGTCACCCAGCTGTGGAAAGTCTCAATAAATCCTTGTCCAATGCTCCTGACCCAGCGTCTTTTTTCTTCCATGAGTTACCTTTCTGCAGGTGGGGCCCATGTGTGGCTGGATGGATGTGGTGTGTGCGACATCTGGATATCTAGGTGGCATCAGAATGTCCCCAAGCCCTCTCTGGCTCCGCCATGCTCAGCATCAGCTCACAGTTCTGGCTTTGCTCTGTGGGGTACGACCCCCAGCTGGACTGACTGCAGGAATGGGATGGTTCCCGTGTCCATGCACACAGCCCCCCTCCCCCCCCAGGGGGGACCAAGACTACTCCAGGCAGGGACCCCGATACTCCCCTTCTCCTGCGAGTGGATGCAATTCAGTTGCAGAGGGCCACAGAGCATGCAGCGAGCTTCATAGCCATACCTCCGGTTGCCGGGACATCCGCAGGGTCCCAGCCTCACCAGGGACAGGGCAGGGGAAGCACTGGCTTCCTTGGGCCAGGCCAAAAGAGTTCATGGCTGTGGAGGCTACAGAGCCCACCAAAACCCAATGGAGATTTCTGCTGGTGGTACACATTGTACAGTGGAAAAGAAGGTCATCGCCCCTGAATGTTCTGGGCTTCACCTCCACAAGGCATCAGCAGACATCAGGACTAAAATGCTTTTACCACAGGGTGAAATATCTTCCCATCCGCAACATTTAGGAGAGCCTGGGGGACAGATTCAAGGTGATGGATGCTGAGACCCTGTAGCAGCCTCTGGGCCTGCCAGTACTGCCTAGCAGAGCTGGGTATGTGCAGAGAAGCCTGAGGGATGATGGCTAAGTGCATGCACATGTCTGCTCTCCTGATGGGTTATTCAATCCTGCCTGGAGCTCACAGCAGCACTCCCCATAGCAAGCACACTTGAGAAGGACCCAGGGACCTTGCGGGGCAGAGCGAATGTCCCTCTGCTCCGTGGGGCCAGAGCCATACTTCTGTGGGGCCCCAGGGTGCTGTGTGGGGACAGCACGTCCTGCTGAGCTGGTGGACAGCATTTGTGGAGGATGTGAAAGCCCCACTGAAGAAAGGGTACGAGCTAAAGATAAAAAAGGGATGTGGCCCAAATCCTTTCACAATAGCCCTTGCAGCAAACTTCTGCTTCTCCTTGTGGTCATTTCCAAGCAGGACGCTGGTGTGTCCTGGTCCGTCTCTTCATCTGTGCAACAAGAAGCCCAAGGTAAGAGCAAGATGTTGGCAAGGCTAAGCCCCAGCTCTCCCCTGCAGGTAGGAGCACATGGGGGACCCGGCAGCACTAGGGTGACAGTCACCCCTGCATCACTGGCATTTCTCTGTGGCTTGGGGCAGAAAAGAAAAGGGTCTGCTGGACTGGGGGTGGTGGAGATCCCTGATGGGAACCCAACCCCTCCTGCTCCACCTGGGGGAAGAGAGGGGTGGAGAGGGGAGATGGTAAAGATTCAGAGGGGTGATAAAGGACTGAGTATCAGTCTGAAAGGTGCCCTGGGGATGCTCTCCTCCCCTGAGATGCTGTTGCCCTCTGCCTGGGCCCTGGATGGGAGCCTGTGGATCGGTCCTTGTACCTGCTGCATCCAAATCAGAGCTTCTGCGGCTGAAGTATCCAACTTACTGATTCCTTTTCCTGCTGACACCAGAGTTTCAGAGATGGGAAAGCCCATCTGAGGCCAGAGAGTGTGGAGGGGGTGATGTGATGTCCAGATACAGCCCCCAAATGCCCAGTGCTTACCACAAGTGCACCTGCAGAGGAGCTGGGGGAAGAAGCTGAGCTGTGAAATGCAGGAGGGAGGGCAGATGGAAGATGGGACCCCAGGGACTGGAAGCCCAGATGATTGTCCCAGTAAGGTTGTTCAGATACAGAAATGCTTCTGGGATGAAGCAGGCACATGGCAAAACACAAGAGGACCCCGCAGTGGTGAGGAGAACAGGTTTGGGGATTTCACTGCCGCCTGCAAGTACTAAAGCTGTCCCTCAGATATGCTGATGGAAAGCAAGAGCTATTCCCTTGCAGATGATGAAACTACTCTGGTCGGGGGAAGGATTTTACCCTGCAGATGTTTCCCTAAGATGGGATGGAGAATTTCTCCTCTGAGTAGTATGAACTCAGAGCAGTAGGAACCTGCAGCACATGCCCTGGCATCAGCATGGCCGGGCTGAACATCAGACCTCTGGAACAGGCTAACCTGTCCCCAGATATTCATGTGGCTGAAGCTCTGGGCACCTGTAAACTGGTAATTTAAGAGTGGGGGGAGACTGGCAAGCCTTCTCATGACCAAAAGTCCTGGTCCCTCCAAGGCCATCAGGAGAGAGGATTTGGGTCTGCAGCAGGATGGTTTCCCTCCCTGATGGTATTACCCAAAAATGCTTCTAGTCATCGTCCTCCAGAGTAGTACAGAGTACCTTCCACGTCCCTCCCACTGCCGAAGGCAAGTCCCTCGACATTCTTCTGTGCTCCAGCAGATGCAGACCGTGTGGGTGATGCTGATCTGCCTGGCTGGAGGGCAGCTTGCAAGTGCCACACTCTGCAAGAACTATGGCACCATCCCAGGCATCCCAGGGTCACCAGGACAGCCTGGCAGCAACGGCAAAGACGGGAAGGATGGCCCAAAGGGCGACCAAGGTAAGGAGAAGGCTGCAGGTGGGGAAAGTGTTGTTTTGTGAATACTGAGAGCAGGAAAAGGCAGTTCCAGGCACATGGTCCTGGGGAAGCAATCCACTTTCCATCAGTCCCTTTGGGGTGTTATCAGGTGAGGGTGATGCTTGGAGACAAAAGGGGCTGGGCAGGCCAGAGTACCCCAAGGAACCTGGGGAGGGAGGGTGCATGAGAACAAAGGTTGAGCAGGGGTCTCTGTTGACCCACACCCCAGCTCAGGCACCGGTGGTTTCCTTCCCAGTGGCCCCTCTGCAGATCTGTGGTGCTCGACTGCGACTGCAATGACTCTTCATCCTGATTTCTAGGTCCCCCTGGCCGGGTGGAGCATGAAGAAGACATGGGGGAGAAGGGAGACCCAGGACAGCCAGGGTACCCTGGGAAGATCGGCCCCAGGGGCCCCCCAGGTTCAAAGGGATTACCAGGTCCCATGGGACCCCCCGGCCCTGAGGGGGACTCTGGTGACTACCAGGCCACCCTCAAGTCCGCCTTCTCTGCTGCCAGGAGCACGAGCTCCTACCCACGCCGGGAGCAGCCTGTCCGCTTTGACCGCATTATCACCAATGAGAGGCGCCACTATGAGAACCGGTATGGCCGCTTCGTCTGTCAAGTCCCAGGCATCTACTACTTCACCTACCACGTCACCTCCAGGAGCAACCTGTGCCTCAGTGTGAAAAAGGGCCGGGGTGGCAGCAGGGGTGAGAAGGTGGTGACCTTCTGTGACTACGTGCAGAACAGCTACCAGGTCACCACGGGTGGCGTGGTCCTCAAGGTGGCAGTGAATGAATCTGTCTGGCTGGAGCCAACAGAGAAGAACTCCCTAATGGGGTTGGAAGGGTCCGACAGCATCTTCTCAGGCTTCCTGATATTCCCCAGTGCTTAGTCCACCGACGGTGTCTCCCTGCAGCCCTTCCCCTGCTGCTCGCTGGCCCCTGCAAGGCTGAGGACTCTCCTGGAAATAATTCTGCTCCAGATTTGGTTACCTAAGGCCATTGCTGCCAATCTTGCACATTAAATGACAGCTCCTTGTGCTGCTGGTTCCTTCCTGCCTAGGATTTGCCTCTTTCCCCTCAAATAATGCTCAGATACCCGTGGCATGGCCTCCTGCACCCCTGGGTGTAGCCTGGGCTCATTAGTATTTCATTACTACCAAGCAGAGACAGGCAATTCAGGCAGTTCCTGCTGCAGCCCACCCTGAGCATCTCCTTCCACAGCCACCCACAGAAAGTCCCAGCCCAGGGTTAGGAAAACACAAAGAGGAAACCTGGTCTCTAGTGGGGGATGGGACACACAACATAGCAAGAAAACTGGGGGCACTGGGTGCCAGTGGCAGATGTGGAGACACTGAAGATGGTGCTGTGCTGGAGAGCCCTGGGGCTGGTAGGAGCTGGGGATGCCAACCTCTCTTAAGACTTTCTTTTTTGGGGTAGTGATGGCAGTAATATCCACAGAAGCTTGTTAAAGCTTGTGAGAAGATGAGCCAGGTGTACATGGGCAAGCCAGAGCTGGATGCTATGATGGCAGTAGTGTGGGGCACATGGCTGTCCCCTGGGGCAGGCAAGCAGGTCCAGAGCAAGCCCCTAACACCAGCAGAGGACCAACACATGCAAGTCCTACAGCACAGCCAAGCCCCCCCAGTAAGAGCTGAGGCCCCCAAGGATGTCCCTGTCCCTGGGGCAGGTGACAATCCAGCATTGTACCTAGGCAGAGGTTTGCCTACAGCCCCTAGTCCAGCCGTGGCAGGTGGTACCAAGAGCCGTGAGGTGTGAAGCCACGAGGGTGTGCATGGGATGCTCAGGACGTAAGAGAGTTTTTGTGGGGATTGGGATTTGAAAGGGGCTGGCTGAGGGGGATGATGATAAAGGGTATTGGTGGGGGAGCAGAATATGGGGCTGGCTTTTATGAAGCATCATTACTGAGCTCTCGGGGCCTCCTTATGGGTCCGGGGCCCCACAGCTCTGGGCTGCACAGGTCTCCCTGCCCCAGCGCAGGACAGTGACTGGCACTGGTGAGGCCAGCTGGAAGGCTCCAGCGTCTATCCAGGATGATCTGCCGGCAGGTGGCACTGGAGACTGGATCAGCCCTGGCCTTGCCAGCGGAGCATCCCTGTCCCACAGGCTGGGAGGGCAAAGCTGGCAGGGCAGGAGTGCCAGGCTCAGCTCTGCCTGCTCCATAAGGTCTGGGAGGAGGCAGCTGGCAGGATTAGTGCCTCCTCTTGCAGCCCTGCGTTAATGCTTGGTCCTTGCAACTTCGCCACTTGGTCCTCCACCCAGCAAAATCTGTGGCACTTGTCCCCAGGAGGGCAGCCACCCCGTGTCCCAAGCCCTCTACCCACTGTCACAAAGTTGCGGTGGAATTGTTGGGTGTTGCATCCCAAAGCTCTCCCTGCGCAGGAGCACTGAGCTGCTTTTAAAATGCAGCTGCAATGCTCATGTCATTTTGCAGTTGGAGATCCAGCACCCCAAATAAAATCAGGTCAGCAGGGCAGGTGGAGGAAAAAAGTAGGTATTTGACCCCCGAAAGAGAAGTTAGGCAGTGGACATCAGCTAAGTCTCCTGAACTCTCAGCAGGTCTGCAGAAGACACCAAACCGAGGAGCAGTCAATACACTGGAGGGCAGGGCTGCCATTCAAGGAGCCTTGACAGGCTGGAGGAATGAGCTGGAAGGAACCGCCTGACATTTAATGGAGACAAATGCAAAGTCCATCCTCTGGCGTGAGATAACGCCGTGCGATAGGACAGGCAGGGGGCGGGAGGAAGCTTCGCAGGATGGGATGTGGGATGCTGGTGGACAGCAAGCTGAAGCTTTCTGCCTTTCTGAGGAACTGGTATATATCATTTCTAACTTTTAAAAAGGTCTTTGTCAGGACCTCTTTTGGAGTGGAGCTGTTTTTATTTTTAAAACTAATGTCTTTAAAACTAAAGCTCCAAAGAGAGAGGCACCACCCCAGGGCAGCTGGAGAGGACCTCCCTCCTCTCAAGTTATGACAGTGCTCATTGGGGCTGGAGCCAAAATGTGGATGCCTCCTCCCCCAGGACCTTCTACAGCAGGAGCCTGGATTGCTGCCCTGGGGAGAAACGCTCCACAAGACCCTCAGTGGCGCTCAGGGCCCCAGAAAGAAAGATTAAAAGTGATGTGGGAAGGGAGGTGCTGAGCTGCCGGTCACACCTCGCCTGCTTGGTGCTGCCCGGGAAAGGCAGGAGGGCATCAGCCCTGCTCCCACACCTCCCTCGCCCAGCACCGCCCCGCGGAACTCATCAGTTCAGGCAAAACAGAGGAAACCTGGGACAACACGGTCGTTAACAGAGAGTTGGAGAGAAACCTATTGCAGGGTCAAGTGCAGCCTGGCGGTAAGACGCTGGACAGGGCAAGCTCCACGTTCACTGTCTCTCAGGGAAAGGACCAATTTGCATCTTTAATTAATTCTTTATATCTTACCCACGAGCGCCAGTCACCCGCCAAACTTTAACCTGGCCACGTCTGCGCTGATTAAATGGATCTGCAGGTTTTGTTCTCCGCTGGGACCTGCCAGAGCTGTCCCAGTGCTCTGTACACGCTGGCTCTGCCCCGTGTGTGCTCGCTCACACTTGCCTGTGCACGCTCGTGGTGCTCCATGCGCATCCTCCCTGCTCTGCGCACACTCACATGGTGCATGCGTGCACACTCACCCTGCTCTCTGCACACTCACTGTGCTCCGTGCGCATCCTCCCTGCTCTGCGCACACTCACACGGTGCACGCGTGCACACTCACCCTGCTCTCTGCACACTCACTGAGCTCCGTGTGCATCCTCCCTGCTCTGCGCACACTCATCCTGCCTTGC
>KZ509433.1:27228-39698 GCA_002844005.1 Limosa lapponica baueri | reverse complement strand
GGCTTGGCCCAGGTGCCAGTTCCTTTGTATACCTTCTATAATTTTCCTTTTTCCCCTGTCATTTCTATTCCTCCCCCTCTGCTCCTCCTCCTCCTGCCCCTCTTTGCCTCCCCTCCCTGTGCTTCCCTGGCGGCATTGCCGGCTCTGCACAGGCCCAGTTTCTCTAATCAGATGAAGCCGCAGGATTATCTCTCTCCCTCCCTCCCAGGCTCCATTTTATTTCCTCCCCAGCCAAGGGAGGAGGCAGGAAGGGGCGTCACGTCTAGGCAGAGGAAACCCCATCTCCCAGTCTCCTGCCTTTGATGCTCTCTAACAATCCCTCCTCCTTCCCTGTATCATATGCTCACCTTAGTGTCAACAGCATCAGGCGGATCAAGGAGCCCAGTTTCTAAAGGAAATCTGAACTCTTGGCTTTCCTTCTCCTCAGATTTCTGAGCATCTATTTTAAATACCCTCCAAGTAACTTGGACAGGGAAGCTGGATGTGCAGTCTCTGAGTAAGGGCAAGGTAAGGACCACGGGAGTCATGCATTGCCCGTTCTCTCGTCTCCTGTAAGGACACTGAGTCCTCTCTGTTTTGCCAGCAAGTCTTTGAGAGTAACAAAGCAGATGAGGGGAAGGGAGAGGAGCTGCACAGAGACAGACCCAGGCTTCTGTAAGTGCTGTGTTGGCAGCAGGGGGTTGATGGCTGGACTGAAAAGCCCAGGGAAATGGAGTTTCCTCTTTTACTAAAACGATGGGAATTATGGCTCTGAGCTTTAATTGAATTTAATGTAGTTCTGTGTAAGGTGGGGTTTTTTGTGCTGGTGTCTTTCACTTAGATGTGTATGTATTTGTCTTGCAGAAAGCGTTTCTAGAATATACTTGTCACTCTTTGGGGGAGAAAAAAACTCATACCCATTCATCTTATTCCTTTGCATATCTGCAAGTTTATGAAGATGCTTTTTGATTATCTTTTGTGTGTATTTTGGGGTTTTGATACTAAAAAAAGAAATGAGTAAATGGTATTGCTATAAATTGTTACCTTTTAGTATTAATCTGCCAGAGAATGATTTCCCTTGTTTTTTTGACCATGTGTACCACATATTTTTTAAATTCCTAAGAAGTTAATATCCAATACAAGAGGAAAATGAGGAATATTTCAGTGCCTCTGCATATCAGCTTTGTTTTACACTCTTCTTTCCTAGATAAATGGTCAATAAGCATTTAGAATGACTGATAAAATTTTCTTTTAAACCAAAACATGTCTTTTCCAAGGTTTGATTTGGTCTGACTTTTTATTGTCACTAGAGTGAATGTGTTAAATTGGAAAACATAATAGAAGAGTGTTTTGTGCATATGTTGTAGTTCATAACCTCCTATGATTAAAAGTAAGAATTTGTGCTGATGCACTTCTGGATTTTTGGGAAAGAGGTTTAAGAGGAGAGGGAGAGCAACCAGTTATTTCTGTTTAGAGAACTCTAAGCATGAAAGGTGACTGGAACGATAACCGTTGGATAAGTCTATTTTGTAAAATGTTGAGCTTGTGCATAAATAAGATGGGCCATACAAAGATCAAAATCTACCTCCTTTCCAGTGACTCACGCTTCAGAGTAATTTGATGCAAAAATGTTGATTATTTTCTTGCACCAAGATGTTGATTAAAGCTTGCAAATAGTTGTTTGCATGTTTAAGGTTAAGCATGTGTCTGAATGTTTGCAGGACCTAGATCGCAGCAAGATCTGAGTTCAAAGACCTCTGCACGGAGTCTTTGTGTAAAAGAATTAGGTTTAGGGAAGGTTTCATTTATGAGGGTGGATTAGGTGAGGGCTTCATGTTTTCATGTCACGACTCAGTTACTCTGTAAAACACTCTTCTCTGATTGTAGGGTTTTGTTGTTTTTTACCATCCAGACATTTTATCTTAGCTGTGCTCCAGAGTGAGCTGCAGCTACAGTTCTGTTTATCTGACTGTTATCTAGGGCTGCATAAACAACAAAAGCAGTAAACTGCATATAGTCTTGTGATGTCTAAGCTGGTTTATAATACCGAATGGGGTAATTCCCCATTAGATAACCATACCAAATCCACATTTTTCCTTCCATAGTAAACTATACATATTCAAAATAAGCTCGAAAAATAAGAGTATATGAGGGAGGGTGGAACAGACAAAAATTGTTATTGATGATCATTATACTTCTGTATTTTAATTTTCTTTCTATTAAGGGCAATGACAGAGGGTAAATTGAAGGTAGCTTCAAAACACTCCAGATGAGCAGAGGTATTTACTGGACCAGTGAGATAATGTTACACCTGTCTGCAGGCTGGCTAGTTCTGGGCAGAACAGCACCAAAATCCTCTTCCTTCTTCAGCAACTCTTCTGGAGGTTAAAGAGGCTGAATTCTCCATTCCTTTTCCCTATAGTTAATATTTTAAAATGAGGATGGTCCCTTGTATTTGGATGTTGCAAGCAATTACACAATTTGCAAGAGAATGCAGCCTGGGAAAGATGCTTTCAAATGCTCAGGAATCTGACAGAGTGCTGTTAATGGTATTTATTAATTTTCTGTGTTCTATAAGTATTTTTCTCAATGAATCAAAAAATAAAGATCCTATTTTTGTTATCATATGTCATAGTTTTATTGTTGCAAGTGATCCTCAAGTCATTGGACAATTCTCTTGCTTCCTAAAAGAGACAAAAGTTTGTATCTTTGGTAAGTGTATGTGATATTGTGATATTTTATTGCTTGTAGTCCCAAATCATTCCGGGCCAAGAACAACAGTATAGCATGAATCATAGACTGCAAATGATCTTACACTTTAATTTCCTTGTCAGCCTTGCACTCTTTGTATTTTTTTTTAACTCTGTGACCGTGAGCAGCACAATAGGGTTTGTCGGCACTGGCCTTTTGGTAAATTCTTGCAGTTTCATTGAAGAGTAATTAGAGTTTTTTAACTGGTGTAAACTGTAGAGCTGCATGCATATACAGTACCATATGTGAAAACACTTCTCTTTGAGCTGTTAAAATTCTGGAAAGTCTGAATCATCCTAACTCTTAATAGTCTTTTTTTTATCTTAGGGTGGGATGGGGGGTGTTTCAGTGGATTGAGAGAGAACTTTTCTGTAAAAGCAAGAAGTGGGGGAGAATGAAAGTAAACGTTGGAGTACAGTCATCAGGAATATCTGCATGAGGGATACAATGAGAAGGCAGTGAACTGAGAGACACTAAGTGAGCCATTCTCTGGTTAAGATAATTTGATGCATTATTTCTTATGGATGCATAATAACTACTGAATTAATCTAAAGCTATGCAGCTGATAGTTCATATGTATGTTAAGAACTGTCCTTGGGGAGTGTCCTCTGATTCCTGAGTGGATGGTGGGGAAGAAGGTGGTCTCTTTCATTTCAAAAGGTGTTAAGGTTCTTCAGAATCAACTTAAACTTAGAGAGATTGTCTTTAGCAACAGGAACCACAACAAACCACTTTGGGGCTGCTTAGGTATAGATACACTCGGAGCATGGGAATAGGGACAGGCTGGCTAAATGAAGTAGACATCAGCCAGGTTTTTGCTAGCGTGGTGTTGAGTGTGAGCATTAAGCACACAAGTTATATCCAAGCGTCATTCTGCACCAAAAAAGCATCGTAAGAAAGATCACCTTTAAACTGGCCTGTCCCTCTGTGCATCTTTAAAGTAGTTATGTCTTCCGAAATTATGGCTTCACTCTTACGCAATGTGGATTTAATACAAAATGGAGAAAGGACCAAGAGTATTTCTCCATCTGCAGAATATTTGCTAATTAAGCTTTAGCAAGGGCACACCTGAGTGTGCAAATGAAGGTTAATGGGATTGAGCAGTTGTAAGACCTTCATTTGACTTGGAGAGCTTTACTGTGGTCAACAGCGCGTAGGACTGACAGAACCCAGTTCATCTGAGCTGAATTGAAAGATCCAACTTCCTTTTTAGCGCAAACTAAGCAAACCTGACATGCAAATTGGAGAGATGATGAATGCACAAAGCCACCCCAACTCTTCTAAACTGGATTTTTTTATTAGACAAAAATATTTTATTGCTTTCTGCAAAGAATCTGCTGGGAAAGTTAGGTGCTTATGACTGAACAGGGTGGATAAGTACATTTTGGAAGGAAGTACATCTTGTTTTAGCATGTTTAGTTGGTTCTGTGTGGCCCCTAAACTGTGGAAGGGGTGGAGTCCTTTTGTTGATTTAGTAACAAGAGAGGTGCTAACAGATTGGAAAGAAACTTTTGGAAGTTCGTTGCCTCCTTCATATTTATCACATTGCCTGGATCACTTTTGTGGTTCCTTTCAAAATTCACTCCTGTTTTACCTCGTTTCAGTAAAAGGTACAGGTTCCACTAATCAATTAAACAAATGGTTTAATATTGCAAAATGATTCCACATTCCAGCCTATTTTGAGGCTCAGGATGAGAAGCTATATGAAAACTTCTCATTGGCAATGACAGCTAAAAGCACAAAATTATGAAAACAATAAATCATTGAATCATTCCGTTTGGAAGGGACCTTGGGAACTCATCTATCCCAGCCTCCTGCTCAAAGCAGCAACAGCTATGAGGTCAGATCAGATTTCTTAGCGTTTTGTCCGCTTGGGTTTAGATGTCTTCAAACCAGTGTTTGAAAAGCAAAAAATTCCTGTAACAGAGACTTAATTCTTTATAATCAGTATCTTGCCACTAGCAGTTAACAGCAGATGCATAAAGAGTTATCCTATAGCTGTCCATGTCGGACAGGCAGGATCATCCTCTACCCTGGTGATGGCAGGACCCTGTATTGCCTTGTTGTTCTGAATTTATACCTCAATATTTTGTATTTCTGACATCATTAAATGTTAATAAGGAAGTAGAGACTTCTGCAACATATTTTGTGGTTGAGATTAACCAAGAAAAGGGGAAACTTGCTTGTTTACATAAAGCAGGGTGTAAACATAAGTTCTTGAGGAAGTTCTTCGTGTACTTAGATTTGACAAAACATTTGCAAGCTTTAGTCTGCTGCTTTACGGTGTCTTGGTTTTTCTCTCCTTAAGCTTTGGAAAGCATCTTGGGAGCATGGGCTCTCCTCTAGCCAAGCTCTAATGCTTTTCTTCTCTCAGTTCTAGGAGAGTAGAGAGACGTTCCCTTTCATCCCTTTCAGATGTTTTCTGAAAACTGTAGATTGCCCACATAGGTCTGATTAGACCACAGGATAACTGGGAGAGTTGCTTTTTTGAGAAAGAGACACCACACTTGGACATAATAACCATTATTTATGACAAAACATCAAGTTTGAAAAGGAAATTTATTCTTTGTTTATATAGTTTGAAAGCTAGCTTATACTGCAGTCAGACAAAGGCAATTTTTAGCAATGCTGTGAAACATGATCAGATAGTCTTCTTTTTAGTCCTTTTCAATACTCACTTGACTATACGTGTGTAGCACCATTTATCCCTCTGGATAGAGATTGCCAGTTCTTTTCTAGCTTAAAGAAATGTAAAAGACAGCTTGCACTGTGAACCAAAGACTTGGATTTTTCACAGAATCTCTCTGCCAGAGGGATTTCCAGGAAAAGTTCATCATAGTAAATAAAAGCTTGTAAGTGAATGCAGGACAACGTGGTCTGTAGTTGTCACATCTCTGCTTATAAAGGTATAATGAATCTATGAATACATAATAAATCATTGCTACTTAATATACCATGTGTATATAATAAGCATCTTGTTAGCATGCATATTATATCATATGATATACAATATATAAATATGACACCTAATTTGAGAAATTCTATTAATACTAGTTTTATGTATTTGGAATCCTTAAGATAACTCATCCTCACCTGATGCTGAGAAGCTGGAGGAGGGGGTGCTTTAACCAGATGCTTCTGAGGCATGGATAGTGTCTGAACTTTACTGGTAAGATGTGTTTTCTGCAAGTACAACAAGAATCTCACATAGAGATGCTCTATTTATTTCTTTCAAAACAAATATTACGAAAGAAGGGCCAGAATACATTCTTCTCAATGTCTTATATTTAATATCTTTCATTCTGGGATTTTAGAATGCTCTGCAATCATGAATTAAGCCTTTAAATACCTACATCAGGGGCTTCTGCATCTAATCCCTGAGTCACAGATGAGTAAACTGAGTCACAAAGTGAATGACTTGCTCAAGGTCATACCGTATGTCAGTGAGCACAGACGGAATTAGAAAGCAATTGTTTCCTCTTTCTAATTACTGAGCAATTGTTTTTTGTAATCTAGAAGTCAGTCTCCTCCCTGCCACTGCAGAGAGCAAATTCTGGAGGTAGATGCCTTTTTGAATCTTTTTTTTCTCCAGTGTTTTGTGTACAGTTCATAAACACTGTCATTTAAATAAAAAATTAAAAGTTTTTTGTAGCCCTTCTGTAGTGTTCAATCACAGGGAAAAATAAAAGAACAAGAAATGAGGGTAAACTACTAGGTCTTGCTAGATAAGTTGCCAGGGTTTTTTAGTCAGGAAAGAGATTTAACTACTATATATAGAAGAAGAATGAGCCACCTTTGATTGTTTTGGTGGGGCATCTTTCAATCTGTAAATATTGTCTTCCTTTATCCAAACAGACATGTTTGGAGAGATTCGGATTACTGTTACTTTTGTTTGTCACCAGCTATAGAAATTGCCATCCTTCTACTAAGGATGATATGTGAAACATGAAAGCCGCTGTACTTGCGGCTATATCTAGTCAGTACTTTTAAGGCAGATCTGAGCTTGCTTTGTCTGCCACCCTGACTAGTTATCAAGCTGTGATTGCTATTGGCATAACACTGAGCCAAGTGGGCGAGCTTTTCTGGGAGGCTGGGTGAGTGGCCAAGCTCTGCCCTTTGGCCACCTCCTTCCAGTCAGCACAGAGCACACACACTAACTGTCCTTCGACTTGCACAGACTGTGACAGAGCTTTAGGCATCAGATGCACTTTCGTTTGTCAGGGTGGAGTGTCTCATTGCCCTCGTATTCAGAAGTAACTAACTACAGCGCTGAGTCCTGAAGCTGAAGCTAGGATACCTGTAGGGCAGGGAGGCTAAGCCAAGCTGAGCTCACATCTTCCCTCTAACTGTTGCTGTTAAACTTTCAAGCAAACAGCAAAAATGATGCTTTGAATATTTTCTACTAAAACACATGAATTTACAGGCAGATATTTTAGCCACTTAGCCAGTTTGGGTGGCATTTGTTGGACGTGCAAGCTCCTGCCCTCTTGTAAGAGGATTGCATTAATGTGTAGCTGTACTCCCTTGCTGTGAGATTGGAAGTAGGCCACAAGCAGGCTTTTGATTTTCTGTACGGTTTTTAAGTTCATGATGCTTCACAGGCCACTGTGATTCACCCAGTTTGCAGGCTTGGGCCTCTGGTGGGTAGAGGTTTGCTGAGCAAGCTATGGCAATGTTTTTTTGCAGAATTCCAGATCAATGGGTTGCTTTGGGGATAGTCTGTTCGGGACTGAAGAGTGGTCCCAAAAAGGGAGCTCTGAGGAGGATGAGTCATTCAATACCAGACTGAAACTGTCCCCTCCAAATTGGTACGTGTGATGGAATAGGATTTGATCCTCTGCTGTGAAGAGGAAAAGGTTCACCTAGTTGTCTGTCTCTCTGAAATAAACCCAAATGCAGATAGGTTCCTAAAGAAATTATGAAATGTTTTTCTCACAAGACTTTTGTACTGCCAGTGGATATCAGCAGCCAGCAATTCTTAACAGCATAAACCAGGCAGCTGAATTAACAGTTTCATTTTGCATAATTCTGTTCTGCTTAAACTAGAAAGGCAATTGGATTAATGTACCACGTCTGTAGGCACACACTGTTCACTGTTAGCATGATTCTAGGTCAATGTTGCCTGCTGTCGTGATATTTGATGGATTTTTTTTTTTAAAGCCCCAGCTGCTGAAAATAGCTGATTACATGACCATATCAGCACATTTCATTTGTAATAAAAAAGTTTTAAGTCTTCTGACAGAAGAGATGAGCTTTAAAGAAGTGAGCTGTCAAATACTAACAGTGAGCGTCAAATATGCCTGTACAATATCTCCTGTTCTAGCTCTGTCGTGTATATTGTAGGGCAGCTTGTACACTGAGGTAGGTCTATGTGCACATGGAGACATAGTGCGAGTAATGTTTTGCTTATAAATTTCTTCTATAAAAAGATCAAAATTCTAAGAGATCTTTGATGTTGTTTCTGGGACAGATGATTAAATAAGGAAGGGTGGTGAAGATGCGTAGTTGCACAGTGCATCATGTGGTGGTGTCAGGACTACATCCCAACACATGCCTTCCTTGTGATAGAGTGCACCCCTCTCTGGTTTCCCAATAATTTATTTACATCCCTGTGTGAATTCTTGTTCCTGGGAATTTAAAGTTGTCATTAAAATAGTCTCCTTCGGTTCATCCTTCTCAGGCTCTTCTCTCACGGCACTCTCATTTTAGCCTTTTTCATTTTAGAATTTAGAGTTCCCATCTCTTCTTTCCTGACTCAGACTCTACCAGGGCTGTGAGCTGCCTCTGCTGTTTCTTAAAAGCGAATGCTCATCCTCTTGCATGTCTTACGCTGTTTGGATAATTGTGGACGCGATGGCCTTGTCATTCTGCTTTGAGGTGAATATATTGGCAAATGTTTGAGTCTATTCACTTTCTGACAAGGCAACTATTTTATTATCCTGTGGTAAGATCACTGGTAACTAGGCTACCCATGGTAACTTCAGCGTTAGGGGGAAGAGATCTCTGCTTGAGTCCTGAGTAAGGAGATGGCTGAAGTTCATTAACACTCAGTAATAAGGGCAATCTCCTTTACATCTTGTTGCAAATCAATGCAGAGAGATGTCTGTCCAGTGTGCTCAGCTTCAGATGGGGAAAAGACAGAGTCAGGGCTGGAAATTTCAAGCCAAGTCTGACAGGCGAAGTGATAATTAACAGAAATGAAAGAAAAGCTGTGATTAGTCAGCTTATAGGTACTTAAACCACACACAATCTATGCTCTTGCTGTGCTGAGCACTGGGTGTCATAACCCTTCTGCTCTTGTGTTTTCTAGCCTGTCAAATGTACTCCTCTTCCTACAAATGAATTATGGTGATCATGTGCACCACTGTCACCAGTGCTTCTGGTGTTGCAGAACTGAAAAAAGAATCCCATTCATTCACATACTCTGTATGTGCTTGTCTGTTGTGTGCATCTGATGGTACTTGTAGATGCCCAGATCAGTCTGTCCTGTAGGTCTGTCTGATACTTGGAAATATTATAAGATGACCCAAAATATTTACAAGAGGGCATTAGCAGATTGAACTGAACAAGGCATAGTTAATTTATAATGCTATTCCAAAATGGAAAGCCTAAAGGAAGATGATGGATTAAAGGTTAAGTAATTGGGGTCTCAACCTGATTCTGTATTAATCTAGTTGCATTGATATAGCTCTATTTACAGAATTTAGAGAAAGTCCTTGAAGTTCCCTGATGAGCGATACCTCTTCCCTTAACTCCTCTATTTTGTCCTTTCCCTTACACCTCACAAAATAAAATTACAATTAAAACCATAAAAAAAACTAATCCCAGACGTTTGAATCTCTAAGCTTTTTACCATGGCTAATCTTGTTTTGCCAATGCCTTTCAAGTGGTTTGATTCCCCCCGCCCAGCAGTAGATGTTAGTGATTACTGTTAATGGACTATTTCTTTCAGGGGAGTGTAGCCAAGGAGAGGCTCTCAGGTGTCATAATACTAGCGTGTCAGTCTTTGTGTAAGTGCAAAACAGATCTTTCTTACCTTGTGGAATTTACCAGTAATTGTCAACGTGGGCAAGCAGGGACAAATTTTTAGACATGACCGTATTTGATTTTTTTTTTTAAATTTTGGTGGTATAGGCCTCTTTAAAATGAGTACAGCTGTTAAAGAAATTAATATCATATTATAAGATACTCTTTTTTGTCATTTTACCATGGTAAATATCTATCTTAGAAGTTTGTTTGTAGATGCCACTAAGGAAGAGACATTGCTCAAAACACCAGGCCGGAAGAGAGCACAGTGTGTATATGCTGCATTGCATCTGGTACCCAAGGTAACCTGGCTGTTTAGGCAGAACTTTAGTTCTTTCTATGCGTGCTGTCACAAGGCAGGTGTCAGCAGTGTTTATGGCTGAGTGACAGCTGCCCCTTAGGTTGTAATTAAAGTTCTGCCATTTTAAACATAAAGTGCTCGTGCCTTTTCAAATTTATAACCGTGGTATCATAATAAGATTAAACAGAGTTAAGAACCTACATATAGCAGCCTTCTATTCAGGTAAATCTCATAAGTTAATTAAAATCACACTATTCTCCTTGTATAAAACATACATGTGTTTGTCTTGGTGTTTGGGGCTATTGCAGAAATTCTGTGTTTGTCTCATGAAGCTGATTATTGTACAGGTTACCAAAAGCTGATGCACAGCAGGGACAGAATGACGCAAATGAAGTAGCGAATTCTGGGCAAAGACCTTGCAACCCCCTAACGCTGCTTGTCTTCTCAAACGGTGCTAGTGCTCGTCCCAGAGGGTCCTGGTCAGTACCTGAAATTAACAATCATCATCCAAAAATTTTGGTGTAGATCAAATCACCTAACTCTTCCAAATTCCACACTTGCATATTAATGATCTCACCTCTGAAATCCACTCCGATTTATCGCTTTTTTTGTAGTCAGATGCTGGGTTTGAAAGCACAAAATTAAATGTATGAAGAAAAAAATTTTATTTCTGATTGTATGATCTGCAAAGTGAAAAAGAAGGGTGAAACAGCCTGCAATCACTATGACAAATCCTGTTGATTTTTGGTTGATCATCACAGTCCTATAAAACAAAAATAAACTGTGGAAAACTTAGAGAAATAATTCTCTGGCATTGCAAGTATTTTTCTAGTAAATAGTATTATATTTTAAATTAAATTCCTCTTTGTCTCGTCCCAAATTCTGCAACTTGTATTGTTTAATTTGTATGGCGATTCATACTGCATCACAATAGATTTAGTTCCTCTAGTAACAGAGTACTTACAAAAGAGCATAGACTGTGCTAAGTTGTGCTGCAGATTTTTGCTCAAGACAGTACTCAAAATGAAAAAATCCTTTCCTGGGATAAAAGATCCAGCAGCCGAGTTACTTTTATGGCATTTTTGTAGTTTGTTTCTTTGCTTGTTGGAGGGAAGGCAAGCATGGCTGGAATTCTTTCATTATTCTTATGTTCATACCACATGTTACTATTCTCATTAGGAAAACCGCTGATTTATTTTGCGGATGTCTTGTTTATCATATCACTCTAGTGAAGCCTGCCAATGCAGGGATGAAAGCAGTCACTGGCAAATACATAATGCAGGAACTAAACACAATCATACTGAAGTATCATGTGGTATTATATATTACACGAGAGCTTGCTCCACATATTGATGTGATAGCAAGGAATTATTCCACTTGATTTCCACTTGTGTTTCTTGTCAAAATTGTAATGGTAAGTACAAGCATCCAATATGAAAATACTGAAGAATTTTGGAATCATAGTTAATTTACCAGTGAACATCTTTCAATCGATAACATATGTGTTATTTAATATTCTGAGACTAATTTTACTAGTGCATTAAATAGGTCATAACTTTAATCATAAGTCATAGCAAAATACACATTTGTTGTTTTAAAGTAGTCTAGTGGAATTAGTGAAAGCAGCCTAGATTCCCTCATAAGCTATCTGAAGCTAAGCCAAAAATAGTGGATGTTAATTCCATTTCTATCCTAATCCTTTCTCTGCTTGTCTAACAATTTCCTATATATTCATAGCAAGGTATCTGCCTCAAAGTTCATGCTTTCTTGTTTGTGTATTCCGGTGCAGATTTCCTTTGAATTTCCAAATGAGAATCTCTCAGATCAACTCAGAATCTACAATAGGTATTTCTGAATAAAACTGCTTTCCTATAAATTATGTATTTACTTTTTAGAAAGCAAAGTTAAGCAAAGTAGTCTTCTCTGCCCAGCATGTGCAAAAAAAGTTGTTTCAGGTCCCTAAGTACACAGAAAGTCAGCTGTGTTTATACCCATGTTTCGCGTGGGTAATCCATTCCTGATTACCTGATTCACAAAATGCAATGGCATTGCATGACTGTGAAATTATAGTAGAGAGATTCCATATTTTGGTTGGGTTTGGGGTTTTTTTTGTTCTTTTTTAAAAAAGTTTGTCACCCCATTCTCAGAACCTGCCCCCAGCCCCTCCCTGGTACAAGTGCTGGTGTAACCACCCAGGCACGTCTGCTTCCTGCCCCTTCTCAGAAGTCATCAGCCGGATGCAGTCTATGTGAGCTCACCTCAGAAGGGACATGTCTCTGGTGTGTGGTCTGAAGTTGCAGTAGGGGAGCTTTAGATTAGATATTAGGAAGAATTACTTTACTGAGAGAGTGGTCAGGCACTGGAACAGCCTGCCCAGGGAGGTGGTGGAGTCACCATCCCTGGAGGTATTTAA
>KZ509433.1:12222-25588 GCA_002844005.1 Limosa lapponica baueri | reverse complement strand
CTATATCCACTTTACTTCTGCACAACAAATCACCCTGCACTACATGGCCTGGAAGCAATGAATAAATGCTCGAGATTTTTCTGTTCAACAGAATGGGCTCTTTCAGGAAAGAGATATATTTATATGTGTGTGTGTAGATAGGTATAGATATATGAGCATATTAAAATAATTTTATAATACAAATGTTGCAAGACCTCTGTGACACCAAGGGAATGTGCGTAGCCAATCAGTGGAAGACCTGATTCAATCAACAAAAATGGATCACAGAATCTGGTTAGATTGAAAATCTTCAATTACAGATTCTCTTGGATGTGGAAGTGCTAGCATAAATGTTAATGACATATAGGATACTATACCAACCAGTAGAAACAAGTGTTTTTCATTTTTAAATGCTTCTGTCTTTGCTTAAGTTATAGGACATCTCTGGATGTCCTAAAAACGGCTCCAGTAAATTCAGGGGAGATGATACTTGGAAATGTTGAGATTGTTATTCTTAAAACAATTAATTTTTTCCCCTTTGTGTTTTATGAAATGGAAAAAACCCCAGAATTTCAATAAATCCTGAATCTAATTCAGGGAAAAAGCCCTTTGGGGAAACTGAAAATGGAAACTGGCCAGTCTGAGTACAAAGAGACTACAGTATAGAGTTTTTTTAAAAAAGTATTTGTGAATTGTGAAAAGCAAGAAGCCCAGGCAGAACGTCACTAGTGATTATAGTTTCCAGTGCATATATTTCCTTCTTAAATTGCTTCTTTTTCTTCTCTACCATTTCTTGCAGATATCTCTTTTTTGCCATGTCAGCTGACAGCCACCAGCTCCACACTCATTCCTACCAGGATGCACTAAGTTCTACTTGTCATGGTCTCTTGAATGTCAACAGTCACCCCCTGTCGAAGAGCTCCTCAAGTCTGGCCTGTACTGGGCAAACAAGTTTAGAGGAAAGGCAAAGCAACAAACAGGAGCTGAAGAAAAGCCACAGTAGCACCATCTGCTATAGCCCGGGAAATGAGAGTGATGCCAGGAGTGTGCCGAGTGCTGGATGGTCCTTCTCGCAGTCTGGGATGGTGGGACTTGGATCAGTGGTCCAAACCATAAGCGATCAGGCACCCGATGGCAATTCACAGAGCAGAACCAAGACTACAAACCATTTTCTTACCACTGAACAGTCCCCAGCATCCTGGGAAGCGGGGGACACTAGGATATGTGTAAAGAGCAGCACTGTTGAGAATGTTTCTTCAGCCTGCATTGTACACCAGCAAAACATGTGTGAAATGGAAGAACCAGGAATTGCCCTTCAGAGAAGCCACTCAGACCTAACCTGCAGTTGCAGACAGCAGACTTATGTCACTCACATAGAAACCAGTGCTACTCACTCCAGCCTAAGCTCTTCCAGCTGCTGGCATGGTCCACCAGTGGATAGGATGTCTTTCCAAACACAGAGATATGGATCAGAAACAAATGAAAATACATCTCACTACCAAAACCTTGTGACTCATCTTCCAGTTCTACCTAGAGACCAAAAAGTACCCACAAATAGCTTCGACAGCGGTGGTATTCCACGCAACACTACTGTTTACACAGACCCTGGAACATTTCACCCTGCTGTTCTAGGACCTCACATGCCTGGAAATGGTTTCTCAAACAGGACAATGTTCAGTCAATCCCCTGGGATTATTCATGGTGGTCTGACTTACGGAAATATTCCAAACTCTGCATACTCACCCATGGTGATGACAGTTCATAACAATTCTGCAGGGCCCTGTAATACAAGGCAGGACCCTTGTATGAAAGTAGATGCCACCATCCCTGCCTATTGCCATTCTTTGCCCATACCATCTATACAACTTGTTCCGCGGTTGGTATGCTCGGTGAGCGAGACAGGGAAAGAACAGGCAGCACCTGGCTATTTTCATTCCTCTTCTACTTCAGACATTCTGACATACCCTAAGCTGGTGTCTTCAGTGAGTGAATCGGGCCTGGATGCCAAGAGAGCCCTGAAGTGCTGCAGCATTCCTGGAGAACAACTACAACATGCTCAACACTGTGCTCAGCAGGAGAGAGCTCCTCCAGAAACAAAGGCTGCTGCCTGTGTTGCCTTTAGTAGCCAGCAAGGTGCAGACATGGTAATGGCAACTAAGGATATGTGGACTATGACCTCTATGAATGATTTAACCAAAGGGCTGAAACCAGCTCTTGAGCGTAGAGATGCCGAGGTACAAACTCTTCCAATCATGGAATGCAAATCTGTGGCAACAAGCCCAGCAGCTGCAGCAGAAGGTCACTCGCATGTGTTCCCAGAGGTGAACCTGGAGCAAGACTTGGAGGCCCCCAAATCTCCAGTACGTGAAGTGAGATGGGATGACGAAGGAATGACATGGGAAGTGTATGGGGCATCTGTGGATCCAGAAGTCCTTGGATTAGCCATTCAAAAACATCTTGAGATTCAAATAGAACAATTCCAGACAGACCCTACAGAGCTGGCTGGGAAAAGCCATGAGGAGCCATCTTCTGATAAAACGGGGAAAAAAAGGCCGTTCAGAACAATGATGCATTCCCTGAGATATCCGAGCTGTTGTGCTTGTTCCAGTACTGCAGTGGAGTGACCACAGCTGTAGGACAGCTGTGCTGCTTTTAAAGTGTAAATAAATTCCGACTTGTACGTGTTAACACAGTACATGTGGATAATCCACTTCTGGATAAGTGGGAAAAGTTCAGTGACCATCAAATACACATCAAAGCAAGGAAAAACCTGTGCTTGGGCCATATAACAGAGGATGTAAGGTTGTACCTACATCATGCCATCTGAATGCTCCTGGCTGTATATAATGTAGCACTGTTTTATTCTTCTGTGTTAGTTTTAAATCATATTGTAAGGAATGAGGCTTCTTTTCTAAATGATGCATCTTTTTAAAATAATGATGATTTTTTTCTGTATTTTAATAATTTAGGGTTAGAAAACAAAGTTAGAAAATGATGCTTTAATCAAAGTTCTTAGCTTTCAATCCTACTCCCTTAAATTGTTTTGGGAGCTACTTTGCTGTTAATTTATAATAATGCTGACTATAAACCCACCTTAACAGTAGACAAACTGACAAACTAGTGTAATGCTATATGACAAAGAATTGTAACTTCTGCTACATAACTCTGTGAAGTGATTTCGATATTGCTAGTCTGAACTCTTCCCTTTGCAAGCTGATGTACAGTTGGAGGATGCTCCTGCAACTTTGGAATTAGTTTGTAGTTACAATGAAGTACACTCTAAATATCCAGAACTGATGTTTACCAAGTGATTGGCACCGATGTACACTGTTACCAAAGATGACTCATGTAATGTGAATTACTTCTTGAATGCTTGTTTGTTAGAGACATGAAACACAAGCTGTTCAGATTAGTCTGTCACGCTGTCATACCCTACAAATCATGAGCAGTTTTGTTTTGCTTATATTAAAAGTGATTTCCAGTGAGTTCTTTTTATGTGCATCTATCCTGCACAGTGGTCATTTTGTTGTTGCATGAACCACGGGTGACAGTTTGCACGTAACCTTTGCTCGTCTTGTGTTCCCTGTCTGGTCTGACGTCAAGTGTCTGCTGAAAGTGAGACTTTGTGTCTTCACCCAAGCACAGCGCTGAGGTTATCTGTTCTGAGCGCCTTGGTCATATGGGCAGCTGAAAGGTTTCTTTTCGCTCAAAAACAACTTTGCAAACAATTTGCCAGTGAGAAACCTTTTATGATACTGTAATGCAGGCGTAGTGCAGGGCCTGTTTGAAGTGAAAGGTTTGCCAAGGAAGCTGAGACAATTGTTTCCAGTGTCATATGTGGCCTTTGGTCAATGTCTAAGATTCTTCAGGAAACTAGGAATGTGCAATATTTTTTGATGAAGAGAGAGAAGGAACATTCATGTCTGTCTCAAAGGAAAACTTGTAGTGTCAGAGAAGTTACTGCTGTGGAATTATCCATCCTTTAAGTGTGCATGGTTGTACTTCTGTTGTTGTTTTGGTTTGGTTTTTGTCCCAGCTTCCTAAACCAATAAGTTGGCAAGCTGCCTACATAATGTATACCTGACATCTGTATGTGCTTAGGACAGTTTTAAAAATTCAGCTAAAAAATCCTTAAATATAGGACCTGCAGGACAGAATGTACTCTGATGCATTAATTTAATAACATAGAGTAGTTCAAGATCAAATTTTCATCCCTGGGCAAAGTGGAATTAGAGAGCTGTGTCCTGTGAAACTCACTTTGGGTTCAGGAGGCTTCATTCAGGCCCTGGGACTTTGGCCTCAATAAAGTCTGAACTCAAAATGACTTTTACACAAACCAAGTCTGAAACCACTGGAATATGACGCTTTACTCAGGATGCCTCCATAGCTGTGAGCATTCAAGTTTTGATAATGATTTTAGATGTTAAAAGTTCATTTTGTTAAATCTTTACTAGAAGTAAAGAAGTAATAAGTAACTAAAAAAAGTCACTTCTGCTGTTAGTTAGTGTTTAGCTAGACAGTTTCTATACAGGCTTATTTTATGTGCCAGAGTATCATAAGCAGTACCAAGCATTGATTTCTTCCTTTCTTCAGGTATTATGCTTAGAGAATTTTAACCACTATAATGGCCTAAAACTTCGTGTTGTCTGCTAGCTTGTCCTCAGGTGTGCAGCAGAATTAAAGATTTGAACAGTTAAACTAAAGCTCTAAAATAGCAACTTGCTCCCGTGACCATCACAGTCCATACTTTTATCAAACTGGTCAGAAAGAGACAGTTTGCAGAAGGGACTGGAACAACATAGCCAAGTGCCTTGAGTGCTTTGGCTGTTGTATACTATAAAAGCTGGGAAAACTCTTAGATTTCATACAGCTCTAGTGTGAATTACCTACAGTGTTTCTGCATGGTATGGATTTGCTATTACAGTACTAAACCCTAATTATCGTTCCTGGATGGGAAAAACAAATGACAAACAAGGGGAAAGGACACCAATGATTTGCTAATCAAGAAAAACAGCTGCTCACTTACTACAGGCTTTGTGAGTCTTTAGGATACTAATTGGAGTCGCTGTTGGGAACAAAATTAGTGTTTGTGTTTGAGGATTTCCTATGGTTTTGGAAAGGATTAAAATGCAGGGCATATTAATAGAGATTTGGGAGGGGGACCCCAAACAAAATACTTATCTGAATATTAACTAGATGGATAAAGTAATTTTTGGATTGTTTCATTTGTCAGATGGATGCCTCTTAAAAAAGGGAATTTGGATTTACTTTGCATTTGGGTTCAATTTTATCTTTTTTTAATTTAAATGCAGTCAGGTTGTATATTAAGTATTCTTCATATTAGAGCTCTGTTCAAGTGTTATTCTTCTAAATGTGAGAACTCTACCTCCCCTTTTAAATGTTTTCTAACTTAGCAAAATGCAAATCTAGTACATTCTACTTTTAAATATCATTAAAATAGAAGCAGATTGTACCTTAGATTTGTAACTGAGCAGGTTAATGCACAGATGCTTGTCAAACTAGGGTGAAATCGGGGTGTATCATTCTCTTGAGCCCATTTGAAAGCCAGCTTGTATCGCATCCCTTTGCATGGCATCAGGCTGCCTCTGCTCCCCAGCTGGAATGCCCAGGTACCATTCACAGCTCATCAACTCGGGGTTGTCTCTTGAACAACTCCTCAGCAAGGGCTGCACTGGGACACTGGGAGCTTAACCCATTTGCCTCAGTGCTCCTTCTTTCCCTTGAAATATGGGAACAGCTGCCTGGTAATGCAGTATTTTGGATATGTTATGTCATCCCTACATGCTGACTAATGTCTCTAGAAGGACCAAATTGTTTATATTATTAGATGGCTGTAGGATTGACAATGGGCTGAGATGCTTATGTCAGTGGTTCAGCACAGATTGAAGGGAATTGATCCTGATAATCAGTATGCTGATGAAATAGCTCTGCAAAAGAGCTACAATAATTCATTTCGCTCTGAATTATTATCTTGCTCTAGTAACAAAGGAGATGTGTGACCATATTTACTGTTACATTCCTGCAGGAGAGGCCAAAACCTGTCAGACATTTGACACTGACTGACTGTATCTCAAATTACAGCTGTGCAAATCTTTGACTGTGGGGTTAAATACTAAAATAGAGGATATTCTCTCAGTGTTTTAAATAAAAACTTCCTTAGTTAAGTCAATTCTTTTAAAAAAAAAAACAAAACTAAGAAGTTGCTTAGTCAATGTCAGTTAGTTTTAAAATAATTGTATTTATTTGTTGGTCCTCTCCTGAAAATGTCAATTTGTTCTGAGAAATGCCTTTCTCGAGTTGTGTTAGTGACAGGTTGCTTAATGGCTGGGGCTCAGGCGGGAGGGCCACCTAACCAAATTCACTCTGTGCCCCCATAACAAACTTCCCAGCAACTCCTGCTGCCCCAGGGGCTGGGGGTGCGCAGCTGAGGGACTCCCCGGAGCTGGCAGCCCCGTGAGAGGGGTGCTGTTGGCGCTCTCTCACCCCCAGTTCAGCCTGTGGTGTTTGCAGACCCCTTGCCTTTGGCTTCATGCTGCTGGAAGAGACCCAGTAGTTGCTGCAGGCTGGATCCTGAGCCGGTTCTGCTAAGCACGGCCACGGATCTCACCCTTCGTACGCAGGTTTTGCTTTAGGAGCCCCTGCTTATCATCCTTCCAGATGTAGCTTAAGAAGTTGTGTGTTGCACAGCTGGAGCAACCCTGCTCTGTGCCCAAAGTCCTCTGTGGCGGGAGTGAGCGGGGAGAAAAACGCAATCAGCTGTTCTGTGCCCAGCTGTATGGATGGGGAACTGTTTTTCTTCCTGATCACTTCTCTGCTTATAGCCTGTAAGAAATAATGGCAAGCTGGACTAATTGCATTATTGGATAGACCTTTAGTCTTTTAAATCCAAAGCAGTAATGACCTGTCTGAAGACGTGCTGAGGGTAAGAGGCCTTCTGGATGTTACTCCTCGTTAAAGAATAAGAAAACCCATGTAGTTTCTCCTAGGAAAAGCGATGTGCGGGGAGGTTGGGATAAAGCAGAATCTTGGAGCGGAGATGAGACCCGGGAACGCCGGCTCCACGCAGGGAGCAGGGCCAGGTGCCCTCCAGACGCTGCTAGCCCCCTCGCTCAGGAGCTTTTCCAACTGTGAAATTGCAATGTTAATACTTCGTTACCATCTGTTCCTTCCAGACATGTTGAGGTGATTAATTTGTCTTCTTAAGCCCCTTGAAAATGAAAGCCATCTATTAGTGCTAAGTAATACTGTTAATTGGCAAGAGAGGAGGAGGCAGCATGTGGGTTTATGAGCTGGAAATAAATAATTCTAATCAGGTCCTGCCGTACCAGTTAAATAACTTGCTGGGACTTGCTGTGTCAGTCACTTGTGTCTTTCCCTTTCAGGGGACTTCGGGACTCTAAGAGTGAAGTGAGTTTTGGTTTCAAAATTTTCTTTCTTTTCCCTCTGCTCACAACTATGGAGCTGAAATGAAGAACGCAACGTGCCTATTATGCTTCTTTCCAAAGCCTTAGTTATTTAGACGGCTCACAAGATCCAGCTGACCCTCTGCAAATAAGGAGACCCTAATGCCCGCGAGCCCGGGCTGCGCATGTCTGCAAGGGCTGTGTGTCTGCTGAGGGATGATGTCTGCCGAGCCTGGTGCCTTCTGCGGATGTTACAGCCCGGGGCATCCCACTGCCCTGCCCTCCTGCAGCGGGGAGCTCTACGGAGCCACGTGCTTTAGGAAGGGGAAGAGACGGGTAAGCTGTGTGGGTGACATGTGGGTTAGTGAGAATTTTGTTCCTTTTCTCGCTCAAAAGGAAACTTGTGGCCAAAAAGTCTGCCCAGTATAAAAATGGGTGTGCTCCTTTTTCCCCTCTGCAAGCTGGAACGAGTGTATCCCTTTTCTGTGGGGCAGCACCCCCTGCCCCTGGCAAAACCAGTGCTGCGGAGTTGCTGCTTCTTCGGGGAGCTCCTTCACAGGGCTCAGCACACAGTTGCTTGTGGCTTTTACTGCCGGTCTGTGTCAGTGAAGGGAACGATGTGTATCCTTTGCTACAGTCACTTGGATGTCCAGCTTCCATCTTTCCCAGGCTGTAGGGTGCTGGGTCTTGAGCTGACAGCCATCACATGTACAAGGGCCGATGTTTTCGGATAGCAGAGTACTAAGCTGTAGCTTGTAAGTCTTTAGAAGCATTAATCCTATCTAATATGTGACCTAAACAGATGTCATCTATCTTATTATCAGCCTTTCCATATACTACAGGCTACGCCACTCAGACGACACGGGAAGGAAGCTTAGAAAACAATGGGGGGAAGCACAAGCGAGGAAATGACACTGCAGACCTCCACCCCGCTCCAGCCACCTCCTGCTCGTCCACGGGCAGAAAAGAAACTCCAGCATCCGCGGTGTGGCTCAGTGGAGTAATGAAGGCGAGATTTTGTCCCCCATATTGTTAAAGGTAGTGTAACATAAAGAATCTGGGTCAAGCGCTTCCGTGAACTCCTGCGCGGGCCAGGATTACATCTCCGAGCTCCACCTGGCGCTCAGCGGCTGTGCTCAGCCTGGCAGGACAGACCTGCTCCTGCTCCCCTCCTGCAATTTTTACTGTAATGCAGAGATGCACAGCAACCCTTGCCAAAACACCCTTCTGTTTGTGCTTTCCAGCACACAGCTGCGGAGGGGCAGCTCTTCGCAGTGTGGGGAGCACACAGAGCCATCTGGGCTTGGGTGCTGCCGTCCCACCTGCACCGTACTGCCCTGACAGCAGCGGCAGGAGCTGGCGCTTCTCCTCCTTCCCCTGCCACAGACACAGCACCATCAGTAATGGCACATGATAAAACGTCGGTCCTCTCATCTCCTCAGATTGCTTTCTGCAATGTTTGTAGGGAGTTTGCGTGCCCTGCCCCTGGCTATAGTGCAAACTGCTTCACCCCAGACTGGGGCTGAGCAGAAATTCCCCCATGAAGGTAAATTAAATGCTGTCTTGTGTTCACATTGTCTGGAAAACCCTACAAATGCCATTGCCTCAGAGAATCCAATTTTAGGAACGCCTGTACCTAAATTTTTATTTGTGGTGTGCCGGGCTATGTTGTAATTTCTTCCCTGTTTTCATAGCGATCTGGCTTTACTAAACTTTATGCTTTTTTCAGTATCAACCTCACTCTAACAGTAGAATTAGGGGTTAATTTAGTGCCATGCTGCAGTAGCTGCTCTCTTAAAAAGGGTCTTGGAAAAAGACAAGCGTTTCTGAGAAAGCAGAGAGAAAGAGACCTGTTTTGATGGTGTGATGCCTGTTGTTCATCAACCCACTTCTCCACTCAAACGAGAGCAAACCCTCGAGCCATAACACAGCACAGTGAAATAAAGTACTTCTCTCTATTGGGGATATTAAATTTGGAGGCTCCTACCCTGTTTCAGACACCAGCTTTTTCCTGTATCATTTCCCACCGTTCCAGGATCACAGAAGCCAGTTGTCTTTTCCTGAAGATGATTAATAATAACCTCACCTAGTTTAAGCTCATCTCCTCAAGCCTGCCATAACAAGCAGGAGGTAATGAATGATCTGGAGAAATACACTGTGCAGGACCAAGTCCTTTTTGTTAGTTTTCTAATTAAAATGCAGAGTGAGTCCCTGGGAATAAATAATTTTTCAGAGATAATGTCTTGAAACCAACTCAACTTTAGTTTCATGCCCAGTTATCAAACACTAACTGCTCTCCGTTAGCCTGCGCCTGAACTGTCCTCCAAGCCACCAAATGCAAAGTGGCTGCTGGTGGCCACCAAAGCATCCTGGGGACGCAGAGTGCCACGCTCCTACCAGGTGTCCAGGGGCTTGCTAAGGCAGTGCCCACCATCACTGCTGGCCATCCCTTCGCAGTCCTGCCGAGTGTCTGACGCAGGAGGGTGATGTGGAAGAATGTGCCCTGCCTACTGGCAGGTGTTACAGGGAAGGGAAGGAATAGATGGGAAATAAGACCTCCAGCACTGTCTTCCGATCTGTGCTCATGTTTTCTAGTACCATAGGTCATCTTGAAGGCTGTACAGCTGTCACTTGCAGGGCTCAGAGGTGTGGGGGGGTTTTAACCCCGAAACACAGCTCTTTGGGAAACCACAGGTCTCTGAAATTTTAGCATTGAGCTCTATGCTTGCATGGGAAACTTTTCTATTGATGTTCTGATTTCTTAAATTTACAGCACTTTTAACATCGCAAGTGCACCAGGCAGTTATTCAAAAAATGACTGTGTGGTGTATGTAGAACGTGACTAAGGATTTACGTTTAATATTTATGTCCTTCCTCAATACTTCAAGTTGCAGGAGCCACCGAGTCTAGGATCGACGAAGCACTGTTGGGATGTGACTGTGGTTATTGAATGCGTTCCTCTGTGTATTGTGCACCGTGGCAGAGGGTATTTTCAGCCAAACACCGCAGGGAGAATTATACCAGGCACCGAAGCAAAGCCACACTCCTGGCCCCGGTGAGTCTCATTACAGGGACACACAGCCTTTACGACCATTTCTCAGTGACACAAACATCGATGTCTTGGAAGAGGCTGCTGATGAAGTAGGTTGCCTACATGATGGAGTAGTACACAGGTAAAGGTATTTCCCTCTACAATTGCTAGTAACCCCTATTGCAGAAGAGAGAGCATTTCTGTTACCACAAGTTAAATCTGTCCCTTTTCTCTGTCCCTCTACTCAGGGATGACGCTTCTTTAGGTAAAACATCTGTTGTTATTTTTTTTGCACTGATAGGTTTGGACCACAACAAGTAAAAGATTTGTTCACGTCTCTAGTGGGACCCTTATTCTCAAAGGCTGGATTCTCACTGCAGCCTGTTGCTTCCAGGAGGAAGTTCTGCCTTTGTGTCCGACTTCCTGGAGAAGCTACAGAAAACCTTTCTGGGAACCTCTTCAAATGAAAGATATGTGTGGAATTAGGTGTATTCTGTACTTCTCTTTCATGTAAAGTGTTATAGACTATATGTGGGGTAGACAAATAGACAGCAATATTAAAAAATCTGCAGAAATAAGAAATCCTTAAACTAGAGGAAGGAAAAAGGCCGAGTGTGGGGTGCAGGAAAAAGTTATTACAACATTTGCGTACAATCTCTATACAAAAATGTTTGTTTGAGAGTTCAAAAATATTTAGTTTATCTCTGGCATTGAGGTAGCTCGACACAATAAGCAAAGACAGAAGGCAAGTAAATACAGCGCAGACTCTGAAGATCCCCTGCAGGGAAGCAGAGCCTGGGACTGAAGCACAACCCGCTGCCGGGAGGGTTGGTGGCTGCGAGGTCGGCCTGGGGCCACGGGCAGGACGAGCTCTGGGGGAAGGCCGGGGACGGATCTGGCAGGCAGCTGTGGGACCGAGCGCCAGGTCACAGCCTGCCTGGAAGGGGACCAAGGACAGACGTCAGAGGGGACACGCGGGAGGGAGGGCCGTGCCCCCTGGCTGGCAAGGGCAAAGAGAAAACAGCCCGATCCCAGCGGCAGGGCTGGAAGCAACTGGTGATTCGCCCGGGAGCTGCATGAATTTCCCTGACGCCTACAATGACGACTTTTCTGTAATTTCATGCTCCGCTTTGGGGCCATTGCTGTCTGTGAGAGGAGCCGCTGTCAGCCTTGGCATCTGGCTTCGCCTCCAGCTGTGCGCGCTGTGCGCCGTCGGTGTGCTGCACCTCTTCATTTCCCTTTCCAGAGGCAGCGATGTGCTGCTGAACTGCGCGGCAGAGCTGCAGAACAGGGAAATTACGTTACGGGATGTTAAACGTGGAAGTTAATGCAACTGATCCTCTTCAACTAAATTATTGCAGTTACTGAACGAGTAATGGTCGAAACAGGAACCAGGAACATTCTTTATGAACATGTGTGTAAACCCCATAAAATTTGCTATAAAATCATTGCAGCAGAGAACGTTCCTCAAGCTCATTGTGTTTTGGGTGGCACAGGGTAGCACAGTTTGGCAGGCCAGCACCTCCAGACTGCAGGAAAAGCTTCTGCTTCTGTATGGAGGCTCCTGTTTCAAGGGGGGGTGGGGGGATGAATCCCACCCTGCCCTTTATTCTCACACTGCAGCCCAGCAAGGAAGTCTTGGAGTGTACAAAGAGGGTCGTTAAGCACTTTGGCCGAATCAAGGCAAAGCCAAGCGGTGGCTTGTCAGGAAGGATGGGCTTTATGGTGCAGGACTACATGCGTGATCCCCATTCGGCAAAAAGTAGTACTCAACTTTGGCTACAGGAGCACATTATGTGGTGTCACACACTTCCTGAGGGAAAGTTTGTGTTAATCCTCATTATCTGTTCTTGACATATATGTAGATTCCTTTTATGCATCCAAAATGCTTCTCTTCTTACTTTGGTTGGAGGCCTACTGTCAACACTGATAAGCAGTTTTATCTGGCACTGAGGACCACCACAGTACATAAGCCTCCATCTTTGGTACTGTTTGTACATGGGGAGATCATCTTGTTTATTTTTTCCATAAAATTGCATCTCTACCCAACCTTCTGCCCCTATTTCAGTAGACTACCTATTTGTTCTTTGCTTGGGCTAATACCGTTTTAGATTTCATTTTTTGATCCACTGTGTAGGTTTGGGTAACAAGGCACATCTGGTGTGGCTCAGGGTATGGCAGAGGGGAGAGTGGTGTGCGCTCCCGTCAGTGGGGGGAGGGAAGAGCCCATTAAAGTATGCATATGGTTCCTTATTCTGAATTTCCTTTAGGGGTGAGACAGAAGATGTATCCGACCAGTGAATCCTCCTAGGAAAGCACAACGCATCCACACAGAGAGCGTGCCGCGTGAAACAAATCTACCCCCATGAGCGGTTCCACGAAAACGACTCAAACCACCTGGATTATGAGATTGCCCTGGTCAGGGCTATGGAAGACCTAACAGCAACCCGCAGACCTAACAGCCTGCACAGAGAGGCTGCTCCCCTCACTTGGGGCAGTCCTGCGGGGTCACTGGGTGGGGGGACACAACAGCTATACTGCTGGCTTTCAAGGTCAGGTGGGGTCAGCATTATTTTCTGTTAAATCCAAATACCCAGAGAAGGATTATATAGCACAGCTTGTGCCTCCTACGCATTTAGATGAAGAAGCCAAATACCTGAAACGCAGGTTCCTAGGGCAACAGCACACCTGGGATCAGGTGGCTGACTTCTACTTTCTCTTATGTCAGCACTGAATTATTTGTACTCTGGCTGCAGCCCATGAGCCCTACCCACCAGTAAGATCCTGTTCAAAGGAACAGCTCCTTGGTCACGGAATCACGGAATTGTCAGAGTTGGAAGGGACCTTCTAGAGATCATCTAGTCCAATTCCCCTGCCAAAGCAGGATTGCCTATGGCACATCACTCAGGACTGAATCCAGGCAGGTCTTGAA
>KZ509430.1:0-17219 GCA_002844005.1 Limosa lapponica baueri | reverse complement strand
CTGGCTGGAGGGCCGGGCCCAGAGAGTGGTGGTGAATGGAGTTAAATCCAGTTGGCGGCCGGTCACGAGTGGTGTTCCCCAGGGCTCAGTATTGGGGCCGGTTCTCTTTAGCATCGTTACCAATGGTCTGGATGAGGGGATGGAGCGCACCCTCAGTAAGTTTGCAGGCGACACCAAGTTGGGTGGGAGTGCTGACCTTCTTGAGCATAGAAGTGCTTTGCAGTGGGATCTGGACAGGCTGGATCAATGGGCCAAGGCCAATGGGATGAGGATCAACAAGGCCAAGTGCCGGGTCCTGCACTTGGGTCACAACAACCCCATGCAGCGCTACAGGCTTGGGGATGAGTGGCTGGAGAGCTACCTGGTGGAAAAGGACCTGGGGGTGTTGGTCAGCTGTCAGCTGAACATGAGCCAGCAGTGTGCCCAGGTGGCCAAGAAGGCCAACAGCATCCTGGCCTGTATCAGGAACAGTGTGGCCAGCAGAACTAGGGAAGTGGTAGTCCCCCTGTACTCGGCACTGATGAGACTCCACCTCGAGTGCTGTGTCCAGTTTTGGGCCCCTCACTATAGGAAAGAGATAGAGGTGCTGGAGCGGGTCCAGAGAAGGGCAACGAAGCTGGTGAGGGGTCTGGAGAATAAGTCTTATGAGGAGGGGCTGAGGGAGCTGGGGTTGTTTAGTCTGGGAAAAAGGAGACTGAGGGGAGACCTTCTCGCTGTCTACAACTACCTGAAAGAAGGGCGTAGAGAGGTGGGGTTCGGTCTTTTCTCCCAAGTAACAGGCAATAGGATAAATGGAAAGAGCCTCAAGCTGTGCCAGGGACGCTTTAGATTGGATATTGGGAAAGATTTTTACACCAAAAGGGTTGTCAATAATTGGAACGGGCTGCCCAGGGAAGTGGTAGAATCATCATCCCTGGAGGGATTTAAAAGGCAGGTAGACGTAGTGCTTAGCGATATGGTTTAGCCATGGTTTTTGTCAGTGTTAGGTTGATGGTTGGTCTAGATGATCTTAAAGTTCCCTTCCAAGCTAGGCGATTCTATGATTGGCTTCCTTCCTACATGCTTTAGGAGCACTGTCTCAGTGCTATGGGAAGAGGTACTGAATTTTTCAGGTAGATCCTATTTTCTCCAGTTCCCTGGTGCTGCAGGTTTGAAATTCTGCATCAATTTTAAAATTAATTTCTTTAATCTTGCATTTCGATGGACACAATAAGAAAATACAAGTAGTTGTGAGTCTATACATCTGCTTTGTGATAACATTTGATATATTTTACTCTCCCTGAGTCTGCAGGCCTTTGTATTGCTAAAATTGTAATGGCTTCCTGAAATTTTTTGAGCAGAAGCAGAAGAACATTGCAGGTAGTTAGAGTGCATTTGGAGCATGGATTAGATGGATTATCATCTTTAGATTTATATTTTCTAATCTCTTTGTGAAGCATCATTGTGTTGTTAAAGACCAGTTTTTCATTTGGGAGAAAACCTTAGTTAACTCACTGAATGAGGAGATTTTCATCACTCTTACTGTTCCCACCTGCTGAATGTAGAATCTTCTTCCATTTGCTTGGTTTGGTTGATCTTGTTTTAAATATGAACCAAAGTCTTTGTGCAGTTTTGTGGATGAAAGAACTCTGTTGTGAACTGGATACCATTGAATTAATGTATTTTCTTTACCCTAGAAGCTCTGAAGCCTGTATTCCATTACACGAATTCTCTCAGGCAATTAAAGATGCAAAGTCATCATCAGCCTTTGTAATACTTCTGATGAAGTGAAAGTCATTATAAAATAATGGGATTTTAAAAGTGCTAGTCTGACTGGGCTCTTACGCTGCACCCACCAGCTCATAGTTCTCATATTACTAAATTTAGGAGTGAGATCTCAAAAGTGCTGTGTTGTAGGGTCTGGCAGGGACTCATACAGAAAGCCCAAATCCCTGATTTCCAATAGTAGAATAGTAGGAGCACCAAGCCTCTGCCTTCCCCTAGCCTCCTTCTCCCATTTACTTATTGCTCGTGTCATGTACTCATTGTTAGGGAAAAAAAGCAACCCAAAAATGAGCAATCTGACATGACAAGCAGTGCTAGCTGAACAGGCTCACCAGAATGAAGTGTGGAGTGTCCCAATTGTTTTTTCTTCCAGGGAGGAGTGTATTCCCAAAGCATGTCCAGTGTTCATCCCTGTGAAACTGCTCTGAACTATCCAGAGACACAGCTCACTTCCTCTGAATTGCACCCATTTAAATGTCTTCACTGATAAGGGAGGACTTGCAAGGAAGTGAAATGCAGAAAGCCTAACTGTCATATGGCTTTGCTCTAGAGTATGTGTGGTACTGAGCTTTACTGTGTGGTTAACGGACAACATTTAATTATTTCAGGCTCGTCGTTCCCAATAAGGGCTATTCGTCATTAGACCAGAGTCCAGATGAAAAGCCACTGGTAGCCCTGGATACGGACAGGTATGCAAAGTGTTAATAAGATGATATATATTATGGTGCAAGCAAGTTTTCATGCCAGAGTGCAGCACTAAAGCTAAGTCCTGCTGAAACTGCTCTTGCAGGCCACTCACACTCTTCCTTGCTATGCCCTTTGGCATATGCTGTGACAAGTCTGTGTGTGTAAACAAGTAGGAAGAGATGTGAGTAAAGAGCACTTTGATGGAAAGGTCTGAGTGTCACAGATGAAAGTTGCTCTCCAGACTCCCTTGATGTAACTTCTCTGTGTCTGAAGTACAGCTTCATGGCACAAGAAAGATGGGGCTAACCAGGGAATACGGGTCTCTCTAACTGTTGTTTCCTTCTTTGCTGTATTTTGTCCTTCCCTGCAGTGATGATGACTTTGATATGTCCAGATATTCCTCCTCGGGATACTCATCAGCTGAGGTGAGTTATACTCTTTGCTGTCATCCTTGCCATGAATGCTAATAGTAGAGCAGCCAGAAATGACTTAGAGTGGCCTTGTGCTGCCAGAAACAGCTCCACAAGGAATTTACCAGTGGTGTAGACTCTGTGAACCTGGAAGGGGCCATGGCAGAAACTGTCGTGTTCCTTTCTTCCCTGGTGATCCAGTTGGCTCTGTCCCCACACTGCCATGGCACAGACACAGATCTGCCCATCGGCTGTTTTCACAGCTACCTTTGGCTTCACTCAGGCTTTTCCCAGTTCTGCCCAGTCCCGCAGTGTTGGGCCCATGCGGTGCAAAAGCATCAACCCCTCTGTCACGCCAGCTCAGCAACCGCATGCTTGCCAAAGACACAAATAAAGGACCTGAGGGCGTGCTGTGATTTCCAGTTCTTGGGGGGAGGTCAGGGTCACCCAGTGCATGTTTACTTGGAGCAGGCAGAAATTCCAGGGAGGGGTTGCAGATATGAACTCTTGTCCTTTCAGAGAGAAAAGGCAGGAAGCTCAGTCTTGTTAATCCTTCTGCATTGTTTCTGAATATATTCCCAAACTCTCTCCTGAATTAGTTGCTTGGCCTCTGGCAACTGCTTCTGCGGGGTCTGATTTTACACCGAGGGTGCTGAGCAGCCGTTCTGCAGTCAAGCTGCTAGGAGCTCTTTACCTTTGTATTCCTTCCTTAGGAAAAATACCTCTGAAACACAAAGAAACGACCAAGAGCAAGGACCAGGTGAAATGATCTGGGCTGTCTCTGAGCCCTGATGAAGTGTTGTTCACCCAGATCTAGTTAGACAGCAGTTGAATCTGAGATTACAAAGAGCCAAGAGGCTTCACCACCTTCCAGCTGCTATAGTGTGCCCCAGACTGAGAGGAGGGACTGCCCAGCTGCCAGTGGTCTTGTTATCATTGTTATTACATTACTTTAAATGAGGGCTTGTCTTCATGGAAGGATTATTCCAGAATAAAATAGTGTATCAATTTGCTAGTCTGGAATATCTCATTCTAGATCCTCCTGTTCTGGAAGAAACTAGAACAACAGAAGGCAGCCCTCATGTGCGGTCAAAAACTGGGACTCTTTCATTGGTGGGGCAGCTGCTAATGATGGGGAAATGTATTCCAGAATTAGGGTCCTCCTGCATCTTCCCGCCATCAGAAAGAAGAAGTGTCAAGTGTTTGACTGTTTGTCTCTTTGTCTGTAGCAGATCAACCAAGACTTGAACATCCAGCTGCTAAAGGATGGGTACCGGTTAGATGAGATCCCAGATGACGAGGACCTCGACCTAATCCCCCCTAAATCGGTCAACCCTACCTGCATGTGTTGCCAAGCCACCTCCTCCACCGCCTGTCACATCCAGTAGTGAGGCCGGCAGGCTGTGATCAGTGCTTTCCACTATAACTGTAAAACTTAACAGCCATTGCTTCCTCCTATGGTAGGACGTGCACCTCTTTGTGTTCATGGAGCCAGGAGAAACCAAAAAATTCATTTTATGATTGGTTGATAAGTTATTTTAAACTATGGTTAAACAAAAGAAAAGTTGCTCAAAGTGCCAGGCAGTGCCTGGCAGAACTGACTGGTCTGGAGAGCAAATGCAGGAGGGTCCAGAGATACCTCCTTGATTTGTGTAGGCACTGGAGATGTTTTGTAAGGTGTCTGTTACAGAATGGGAAGGTCAGATGTGGCTGCAGTTACTCCTGCTCACCAAAACCAATCCATCTACAAGATATGGGGTGAGTTTGAGGTGTCAGTGGGTTTTACCTGTGGGAGGAGGTCAGTTCTTCATTCATTCACTAAACCTGATTCATTTGCGTAACCAAAATTTTACCATAACCGGGGCACAGGAATGGGAACGGAGCAGGGCATCCTTTCTTATGGCAAGGCTAGCCATGACTAGCATGACACAATTCATTCACTTGCGAAGAGGACAAATAGGTGACATTTCACTATGAGTCAGTACTAGCTAGAGCTGTTGTGCCACATATTCAATGCAACCTATCCTTTGCTCCACATTAAATTATCAGCAAACACATCAGATTCGATCTGCAATCCATCCATGCTCTTCAGGGATTCAGTCCTTGTCTGAGAACACCATACTCCTGAGTTCAGTCCAGTCACGTATACTGACTTCAGCCTATACTTCATTCTTGTGAGACCCATCTGCTTCCAAAAATCTTAAAGTATGTTCAACTAAGAAAAACTGAGTCCTGCACAAGAGCTGTGCAGTATGAAGGTCAGTGCCAGAAAACTTGGTTGAAGAAAGCACATTTTTACAGATCTTGGCTGTTGATATTCTCTTGACACTGCATCTCTTGGTGCCTGTGGGAGAGATTTGTTAATGCTGAAGGCATCTCTGTGGTGGTGTCAGACTTTAGTGGGGGAGTTCAGCAACAGCAGGATTAGGAACAGCTTCAGCTGAAAAAAAAAAACCATGAGAGGAAACTACTGTCTATCCCATCTCTGCCCACTTGTGAACCAGGCTTGTTCTGTTAGACATGTCCCACGTCAGGAGCGATTGTGTTTATTTGGTACTGGAATAGTCGGGAAACCTGGCATTACATGAGGTGGCTGTACTGAATTGCCAGTTCACCAGCAGATTGTTTTAAATGCAAAATTATTTCTGGAATTAGGAAACATGTCCTCTCTCTGGCTGTTCTTATACTGCTGGCTTCAGCATACGCAGGACGGGTGATGGATGGGCTGGCATTTTTCTTGGAGATGAAATCTTTTGCCACAGGCACAACTGTGTGTTTTCCTCCTCTGCCACAAGGAAGAACAGCCTGCCTTATGTCAGTGCTTGCTTTAGAGCCTGGGGAAAGGAGAAAGTGAGGGCAATTCTGAGCTTCCCATCAGAATTCCCCTGAGTTGCAAGACAGAGCCTGAGCTCCACCCCAAAGGACAGATCCCCCATCTGAAATCTTCAACGTAGTGAGCTGAGTCTTTAAGAAGTCCTCTTTGTGATTAGGAGGATTTAACATCGTGGGTTTGCACTGTGTTCAGCGCAAGGCATGGTGTCATCCACAGCATGAGCAAAAGAGCAGGCACAGAGGACTCCTGGGCTTTATTATTCACTAGCTGGCTGTGGGCAACATTAAAGCTGTGTTTGCCCCACCTCCCTAAAACAGGGCACTGCCACCCTGGCTCCAGGCCACAGAAAGAGTACTGAGCAGTGCTGTTTACTGAGCATCCTTGCCTCCTTGTGCAGAAGTGCTGGTTAACTTGCCAGCTCCTCTAGGAAGAGTGTTTCTCAATTGAATTCTTCTCCCCTCCTCATCACCCGGTAAAGAGGGAATATTTCCAAAATGCTTCTAAAGAAGCACAAAGCATCAGGTCTTTGCTTTTTCCTTTGTGTGCTTGCTTTCCTCTCCAGTGCTAGCTCAGGTGTGAGGTTAGCAACTTGTCTGGAGGGGAGAGAAGAGCTCTAACAGCACTGTGTAGGGAGAAAAGATAAAAGGGAAAAAGGAGTCTTTTTTTTTTAAATGGAGAATGTAGTCAAAACCTATCAGAAACCCCATGGTCAAACCAAATCCTGTAGGACATGGCTGAGTCTCTTTAAATGTTCGCTCTTCTAAAGCAGGACTTTGCAGTTCAGCATTGGTACCATGCAACAACTTCATTGCATTTATCCTCCTGGGTCAGTCTCTGTGCTTTCCAGCTGGGCTGCACACACTCAGCCTTTCCCACAGCCCTTGCTCAGGAGCTCAGAGCATTTCAGTGTGCCTGCTAGAGCAACGAGGCATCTGTTTACATGGGTCAGCCTTGGGAGACTGCAGGTCCCACAGGTCTCTGTCATGCTACTATCATGTTCAGTCAAAGACAGAATGAAGCTTGCTGAGACTGTATCTCCCAGGGCTAACGCCTCCCCTCTGAAGGACAGACCTTCTCTGATAACCACTGCCCCATGGCACCATGACCAAGTCCTTTTATTGCCCCTATTGCTGATTTTTGCCTGCCACGTGCCCTGAGGCATTCCCCAACTCTGCAACTGCCCTCAGCCCTTTGCATTGTGTGATGTGCACCTGCTTCCAGCACAACCCTTTAGGGTCCCTGGGAGGGAGATGAATTTAAATGTTAACTACACCCAGTGCTTCCTCCAAATACAGACAGAAGCACAAGCCAAGTGTTTTTCACTGCACACAGGAGTTGATTGTACAAATAGCTGTTTGGACATGACAATACAGGACCATAAAATGGCAATTTTTTGGCTTCTCCTCTCTAAGCTTTGTGTTTATATATTTTATTAGGGGAATAAAGGGTGGGGGAAAGTAGTTACCTGTGTAGGGTCATTATCAGGAAGGCTGAATGGATTAAGGCAATGCACTAACCCTTCTGAAACAGTCCCTTAAGAAGGTTATGACCACGGGGCATGTTTATTGGCTTGTTATGGAATATGATGGACAGCCTGACGGTATGTATTAACCACAGATTGGGCTGGCTCTCCCTATCTGGTCTCATGTTCAGACCTTTGCTTGTGCCCTCATTGGAGGTTATGCTGTGGCGACTTCCCAGGAAGGTGTATAGATACGTGGCCGTTCTGGCACTGCTCTCATTAAACCAGTTTCTGCTGCCATGGCCCGGAGAAGGCAAAAGGAAAGAGCGCAGGCCCTGACTCTCTGTGACAGCATTATAAAGCCTTAAAATCTGCAGAGCTGCTGGGCACTCTCCTAACTGCAGATTGCTTGCAATAAAGCAAATCGTTCCTTGTTCCAGTCATGCACCAAACCAGATGATCTTCTCAGGCCCCATTTTCAGTCCAAAGTCATACAGAATACCAAGGGGAGGAGCGCCACAGAGTATGAAAGCCTGCACCACTGCCCATTTAAATTACCATGCAAATAGGATAGCTTCCTTATATTGATGCTGATGCCTCCACAAAGGAATTTGCATTTGATGCCTCCTAAAGCCAGACTGGCTTTTTGTTAGGATTTTATGTAATTTTAGTCACCAAATTACCTGAGTTTAAGCAAATCCTTTTCTTTTATCAGATGTTAATTTTGCCCTTTAACATGAGCTGACTTTGGATTCCAGGGTCTCAGCACTCAACTCTATCTCTGCAGTCAGTCCACAAACTCCCTATTTCTAGATGTCTGTGTGAGGGGGAATATCCTCCTAGTGTTGAGGAAGGTCTCAATAAAGGATGGTCTAATCTGCTTTCTTGGTGGTCGTATAATAACCTTTGGCTGAAATAAGGCTGATGTCCAGACAACCATCCCAAAAGCTCATTTGATGTCTTATCAGACATATCTTGAAGCCAACCCTTGGAAGAGCCACTGAATCATATCTAACATTGCTGCATGTCTAACCCCAACATGTACACTTGGCCATTGGGTCTGCTATTCTGTTCTGGCTGTCTCGTCTGCAGATGCCTTGCAACCGCAAAAGCAGGCAGCCAAGCCTGCTGCACAGATTTCAAAAGGGACTTCAGGATGCTGTGTTCCCCCACAGACAGGATGGACTCAGCTGCTTCTGCTTTGGCTCTCTGGCTTCTTTCTCAAAAGGAGGCTCAGCTGTGTACCGGCTGACATTTGTCTGTGATCCTGAGCAGAATCCTTTTCTCTCCATGCAGAGTCTGTCCTTGGGCTGGCCTGCGAGCTGTACAACGGCATGCAGGAGGCTTGAAAAGTACAGCACTCTGTGTGTGACTCAACAGAAAAATGAAAATGCTTTTGAAGAAAGGAAGGAACCAGCTGGGCACCAGATGGAATGACAGAAAAAGGAAAACGAGCGGTAACTAGAAAGGTTGCCAAGTGCTGTCTTGGCCTAGGGCAGATCCCAGTTGTTCGAGTTAATATATCTCAGTACAGTGCTGATACCAGCAGGGAGCAAAGCTCACTTTCAGATGCACACACCAGAAACACCGTGTCCCCGAGTTGGCACTACAGCCAAATACTACTGTGGAGAGTCTGCTGGACTGTTAGAGCACAGAAATGAGATCTGGGGTCCTTTGCTGCTGTTGGCATATACTACGTTTGCTCTAACCTCAGACAAGTCACATCCCCTCTTGATGTCCATTCCCTTTTGCAGCCCAGGGGAGAAAGCTGCCTTCCAAAGATGCTACCACCGCTCTGCATGGATGTTGCCAAGTGTGGCAGGCACCATTGATAGCTCTGCGAGCAAGATGCAAAAAGCATGCTATAGAAGTTTTATGTGTATTTTCAAAGTACTACAAAGAACAGCAGCACAACTCTGCTTTCCCTCTGTTTACCACCTTCTGATGTTGCTTGCATGTGCCAGAAGGCTGCAGGGTGGAGATTAGTAGAGAGATTAAACGCTTTGGCAAGGATGCGTTTCCCAGTTATTTGGCAGCTGACTTTGCACAACTGGTTTCTCAATCCGCATGCTGCCACAGTGAATGTGTAAGATGATTTGGTGGCCCAACAGCACCATCTCCTGCTAGTGGAGTTAAGGAATTTAGGAGTTCAACTGGGATAGTGAGTGCTGATGGGAGGGAAGAGAGCGTTGAAGGACTCTTTTGGGATATTCCCACAGCAGTTTCATGCTCTTACTTTTAGCATCCATGTAATGATCTGAGGGTATAAACTGACACTTTTGCCTGGGCTCTTCCTTGACCATTCTCCCTTAAAGTTCACATGGGGTATGGCCACTCTTAACGAGAATGCAGCAGGCTTTGTCACCTGGCTGCTGCTTGGCTCACCAAGCACAGGCTGCATGTGCCACTGTAAATATACCCCAGCTTTGACCTCTAACACCCTTCAAAGCTGACTCTTCACATCACCCTCCTATTTCTACTTCTTATGTCTCAAAAGAAACATCTGCATAGATGGGCAGTGCCACAGGGCAAGCTGGGCTAGGTTGACCCTAAGGGGAAGGCATGGGAAAGTATTCATTTTAAGGTGCTTTTCACCTCTAGGAGAACATGGCATCCTTGTCACTTCCTTTCAAGGCTTTCCTGTTTGAAGGATTGCCTCAAACCTTGAACCACATCTCATCAGACAAACCCACCTCTGTTACAGAGCCACACAAGCCCTGAAGCAGAAGGGCCAGCAACTTAGCATAGAGGACGAGGTTGTCACCTTGGATTACTTACAGAAGATTAATGCCAGACTAACCAGGTGCAGGTTTCTCACAGGGGCTGGCATCTGTATTTTAAGTCCCTGTATTGTGCAGCTGAGCTGCTGCACTGCTTCCAAAAAATTTCACTGAATTTCACTGAATTTTTTTTATAGAGTTGGAAGGGACCATATAGATCATCTAGTCCAACTCCCCTGCTGAAGCAGGATTGCTTAGCTACATCCCCTCCTTTGGCCCCCTTAACACTGGTGGCAATCCCAGGATCACAGCAGCTAAATGCTGCCTGTCTGAGCAGTCCTCTGACAGCTTGCTGAGAAGGCAAAGGCCGAGGACTATTTGAGATTACATGGAGCAGAGCACTGTGGCCCACGCAACCATGCAGCAAGCCACGTCGCAGAGCGGCATGGACACCAGCAGGACAGGTTGCAGCTTTCTCTGGTGCCTGTGGAGAGCAGCTCTTCCCATTGCTTCCCAAACCCATTGCCAGCAGAAACTGGTGTGGTGGTGGCTCCAAGCCTTTCTCTTTTTGTAAAAAGCTGCTCCAGCAAAAGATGGATTGGCTCCTGAAAGGAGCCCATCTCGCTGGTTGTGCCTGGTCTTTGGAGCCATTCCATAGTAACAAATGGTGATACAGGTGATAGGATTGCATCAGGGAGTGGAAGGCACAAAAGAAGCCTCATTAAAATGTGGCTGTCTCAGACGTGTCACTGGAAACCAGCACAGTAGGCACCGGGAAAAGAAAAGGCCACCAAAAGTCCCATTATCTGCCAAGATGTTTGCCCTCCTGGAGCAGTGTTTCTCCCCTAGTTGCCCATCCAGCTGCCCCATATGAGCTCACCAGGAAGAACCGCTCTCCACCTGGGCTGCCTTCTCCCTTTTGCGCTAGTCCCAAAAGAGCTGTGACTCCATTTGTTACCCACCTTCCTCGAGCCTGCATGGTTTGGGAGACATGAAGTTTGTTGGGAGATGTAATACAGACCCACGGAGAGAGCTGGAAAACTTGGACAAGCTCTCTTTACAATAGCCCTTCTGTTTTTTATCACCTTCATCTCTATCCCCAGCTCACTGATTTCTCTGCTCAGTTTTTCTCACAGAAAAGATGGGATAGCAGCTGTGTTCACTCTCTACAGCTACTTGAAAGGACATTGTAGAGAGGTTGGTGCTAGTCTCTTCTCACAGGTAATTAGCGATAGAACAAGGGGGGATGGCTTCAAGCTGCAACAGGGTAGGTTTAGACTGGACATTAGGAAAAAATTCTTCACAGAAAGAGTGGTCAGACACTGGAATAGGCTGCCCAGGGAGGTGGTTGAGTCACCATCCCTGAGTGTGTTTAAGAGTCGTTTAGATGTGGTGTTGGGGGATATGGTGTAGGGGAGAACTTTGTAGAGTAGGGTTGATGGTTGGACTCAATGATCCCAAGGGTCTTTTCCAACCTGAATGATTCTATGTTTCGGCTTGTAGCTGCCTCTGTCCTGAGACAAACCCAAGGCAAACATCAGACCAGCAGGAGATGCAACAACTGCCACGGTGGGTGAGACAGAGAGCAAGCTGGGATTTCTCTTCACCCACCTGAAGGCAGTGGGGCTGAGGGTTAACCAGGCTATTGTAAAACCTTTGTGCGATCCAGCCACCTTTATCCTCCTGGGCTCAGTGCTGTGGGAGGTCTGGGACCCAAGCACCAGGTTCCAGGCCTGACAGCCCATGTGCAAATAGACTGGAGACCTGCAGCAGAGGCATAGGTGGGAAGCCTGTTGGCTGTGCCCTTGCCATCCTGGGGCAGGGCACTGTGAGACGCAATGGTAGGGCTGTAGTTGTGCAGGGAGAAAGACTCTTGCAGAGGATGAAGTCTTTGCAAGGGAGAAAATTCAGAAAGTTTTTTTTCTCCCCCTTTTTGCACATTTTAAACCATTTTTACTCCTTCCATGGAGGTTACTGAACATTCAGTTTAATAAAGAAGGAAATGAGCCACCATTAAATAGCTTTCTGAAGGGTTCTGAAAGCAGGCACCACTTGCATGCAGAGCTGGTCTGTGCCTAACATGCAACTTCCAGACCTCATTGTACATCCTGTAGTTGAGTCACCATGTGCACTGTGGAGACTGGATGGGAGAGTAAGTGCTGACCATCATGTCAAACAGCTACAGCTTTCCAAACTGAAGAAGAATCAGACCAGGAAGGGGGGAAAGCAGCAGTGACAATAGAAGGATAGCTAGGTGTCACAGGTAAATTTCAGTATCTGTGTCCAGTGGCTAGTTCTAGAATTGCAAGCCTTGTTATATTGCACACGTCCTCCCACTCCTCTTTTCTCAAAGCAGCTATTGTCTTCCCTCCCCCGCCATGCACTAGTGATGAGCATCAGCAGCAGTAGCGCCAAAGTGACTCTCAGCCCAGTTTTGCATCCCCTTCTCCCACCTGAACCCAAGGCAGTCCGGACAGTTGTTGGCCATTACAAGTCTTAATTTTTAGTAACTCCACTTAGGTTTCTTTCCTCATGTACCATAGCTTCCTCCCCATGCACTCTAACAGGGCAGTACAGGAGGCTCTAACCATGTCCCAAGAAGCTTCTTTGCCCCCTGGCAGCATCTTGCAGACATGCACCTTACTGGAAATGTACTGGGCCAATGCTGGTGAGACCTGATGCTGCCGCTCTTGCGTATGTGGCAGCTGATGGGAATCCACCAGGAGAAGCTGGCAGGAAGTGGCTACTGTCCCTTTTCTTTTATTTTTTGAGAGAGAGAGAGGGATTATGATTATTGTCCACCTTCCAGTGGCCAAGTTCTGGGTTGCATTAATAACTGGGATTAATTGGCTGTCTGGGCAGGTATGGAGCTTCACACCAACCTTAATATCAAACACCGTGACTGTATCCAGAGCCTGGATACAAGCTGGGTTTCTCCTGTGGTGGCAAAGTGCTTTCAGCAGGCTCCAGATAGCCATTTCTGGCAGACAGGGAAATAGCACTCCTCAGAGTCCGGATCAAAGCTGCACTTCCATTTTGTGTCCTCAGATTGGAAAAAACTCAACCCAAGCAAATGCTTCCCAGGTCTCCTTTCCCTGTGTGGTGCCTGGCACTCCAGGGGAGGGGGATGGCAGGAGGCATTTAGGGGTCACCGAAAGCGAGATCCTTTTTGGATGTATTTAACGGAAATATCTTTCAGGAGGGAAGACCTCCCAACCTTTGCATTAATCTCAGAGCAGGAGATGAATTTCCAGCTGTCCTTGTGTATGGTGAAACATAGCTGAAACAGCCAAATGCAAAGTACAGTTAAATGTAGGGTTTGACCTGAATAACCTTTTAATGAAGAAGATCAATTTGTTGTAGCTTGACCTTAGTCCATGTTAGGAACCTGCTAATCATTTGACATGCAGAGTGTATTGATGCTGCACTTAACCTGGCCACTGGTTTTATTATCTGGGTTTGGGAGTTTTTTCACTCCCAAAGCATCAATCTGCATCTTGTATGGGGTGGTTTTTTCTTTCTTTTTTCCTGTTCAGAACATGTAGCACACTGTTTTACTTCTGTTCCTGTCCATGTAGAGTATTGCCTTAAAACAGATCAGTTGCGTTGTGTTTTGGTTTGGGTTTTCTTCTTTCTACCATCGGTTTTATGCATTAATTTATTTTTAAATGTGAGGTTTTTTGAAAAACATGAAACGTATAATTTTTTTTTATGTTTCCATTGCAGTATTTATCATTGTTACTGGTTGTGTGTAGTGTAAGAGAATTAATATTAAAAAGCATACATATGAAAACCAGCCTGCCAGACTGTCATTGGAGCAAACTGCGGTGAGATGGTGTGAACCACAGCATCTCCTCTGAGTCCCCAGCAATCGCAGATACTGAAATCAGAGGGTGTCAGCCTTCACACCATGGCAAATACCAGCCTGCTTGGGCCCAGTAGAAGCAGCTGGTGTGGAGCTGTGCCATATGGCACAGTTAAACCCGCCAGGGCCAGCCAGCCCACCCCCAGCCAGCATTTGGGAAGGCTTCTCCTCAAGGCAGCGGGAAGTCACATCAGGCAGGACCCAGCATCTGGGCTATGCTTCTCTTCCTCCTCCTGACAGCGACAGAAGCAGAAGAAAGTGCTGTGTCTATACAACATCAATGAGTGAAATAATCTTTTCTCCAGCCTTGCAGCCATTTCTGCCCCTTAAAGCTGTTGGCACGAGAGCCAAGCACTGATTTTAGAGTCCAACATCAGCAGCTGGAAACCCCAGGGACTGCTGGGGACAGCCACGGGGGGCCGCTGGCTCACACTGGCAGCTGACCCAGTGCAGGGTGAGTCCTCCCCCAACCAAGAGGCTCAGACCTCACCTCTCTGCAGAGTGGTGCTCCCCAGATCTGTGCCCCAGGGTGCTCCGAGGCCATGGGAGTGGAGGGGGAGGCATCACTGACACCCCTGTGTCCACCCTTTCCCCCCAGCCTCCCACTGGCTTCCAGGAGGGGACAGGGCTGATGGAGGGCCTGAGCCTGGCTCAACAGAGACCAGCAGGGTGTAAAAATCAATGGCACATTAATCACATTTGCCTGGCTGCATTCAGGTGCCTAAGGCTGCCCAGCCCCACTGTCCCCTGCAACAAAAAGAGCAGGGCTCAATAGCCCTTCAGGTGGATGGGTTGGCATGCACCATGCCAAGATGGATATGGGTCTTCACTGGTCATCCCCAAAAACGTAGCAGCAGAGGTTTGGGGCTTCTGAGAGCCCTCACGGGGCTGGAGGCAGGAGCAGAGCAGGGCTCTAAGTCAGCACTGTGTAACAAGCCAAGCCAGAGCAGGGTTTCTGCTCAACTCCCCGTCTCACAGAAAAGCAAACCCAGTTCATGCAAATCCCTCCCTGGCATAACCAAGCTGCCTCCGTGCTGAGATAGATGAGGAATGCTCACTCCAACTGCAGAGCCCATCATAGCACTCAGGATAGGAGAGCAAACAAGCCACACACGGTCACCTAAATCCAGCTTTTTAATTAAAAAAGGCAGACAGAACAGGTGGTAATTCCCCTAGCTACCCCAGCAGGCTGGGCCAGCAGTACCTGGTGCTGTGCTGTGCGCGCACAGCTGGGTTGCTGCAGGATTTCCAAGAAAATATGGGAGAGAGGCTGGAAAAACAATAATTGCTGGTCCTGCACCTCCCAAAACAAAATTATCTTGACTAAGACCTAACAGAAACTGTTTCCTGCCATTATTAAGCTAATTGCCTGCAGGAGGGGAGGAAGCCCAGAGCCAGGACAAAGTTAGGAGGGTATAGCTGTGCCTGTGGACTGATGTAGGCAGTAATGTGGGTAGCAGTTGTTGCACCCTCGCCTGGGACCTGCTCTTCTTGGGAGTGTAGCTACAGGCTAGCAGCCACCAAATTTCCCTGCTCTCACACTATGACATCACCAATGGCATAAGTAGCACCCTGGGCTGGCAGAGCAGTGGCACCAGGGCCTCATTCCCTTTCCTGAGTGGGCTGGGAGCCTCCAACTCCACACAGTGCTGCTGGTCCAGTGGACTGAGCGCTCTTATGCCAGTGGGCTGCGCGCTCTTATGCCAGTGGGCTGCTGCACCGTGTTCCTCTTTGCCCAAAAACTCAAGACCCTCATCAGTGTTTACACTGACTCCTACTGCCTGCCATGCTCTGTCAAAAAGACCATCCAAGAGCAGGCTCCACTGCAGTTTCGGGAAGAAAACAAGTTTGTAATACAGGTAAATGCCATGGGAGAAGGAAACCTTGGGGTTTCTACCCCAACCCATTTGTGGATGCTTGGTGCTGGGCAGGTGGCACAGGGACTCATGTGGTGCCTTGCTGCATGGGTGGAAGGAGGAGGGGTCACGTCCCCTGGAGCTGCACCCTGCAGTGGCTTTGGGCTCACAGGGCAGACAGTCACCAGTACAAGTTCTCACGTCAGCCCTGTCCATCAGTAGGTTTCAGAGCGTGCAGGGGGCAGGATCTTGCTGAGGGAGGGGAAACTGAAGCAGTGGCAGGGCTCAGCCCAGGGCTGGTGTGTGACACAATGGTGACAGGGGAGCAGATCAGATGGCTCTGAGAGCTGCTCTAACACACAGCTCGCAGGCTTGTCTCAGCTCTGACTCGGGGGGGTGGGGGGGTGGCTCTGTGCCAGGAGGACCCTGTGGGGGCCGGGGGGAGATCTGAGCACTGCAACACCTCTCCCAGCCCTGGTCCTGGAGGAATCCCTGAGCTGTGGCTTCACTTGGGGGGGGGTGTCCATGGGACATAGCATGTATGCTGTGGACGTGCAGCTCTCCCCACATGGGCTAACAAGCATGCAGGCTCTGATGCGAAGCACACTGCAAACTGGCTCATCTCTTGCAGCCTCATTAGCCCATGCATTATAATGAGGGAGCTGGCAGAAAGCATAGAGGGGGATGTCACTGCTGTGCAGGGACAGAAATCGCTCGTGCAACCAGGGAGCCTGTCTGCCCTGCAAGACCTCAGCCCTCTTGGTCTTTGTCAGCTGTAGGAGATTGGCTTCATCCTGTAACTCCCTTCTCAACCTCTGCTGGCCCCATACCTAGTGACCATGGTGTACCCACCCCATCTCACGCTCTGCAAAGCGCCCAGATGCCTACAGGTGCAGGAGGAAAGGAGCCAGCAATGCCTGGCCATCCTCCATCCCCCATCCCCCAGTTTTGGGCAAGTGGGAAGCTTTGGAGGGGAGGGGGCTGCAGGAAGTCATGATGCTGTTACAACCCCCATGACCACCCACTGCAGAGAAGTGGGGCTTGGTACTTGTGGCAGGTCTCCAGCGTTAGACCCTGCCCGGTAATCGGCTTTACTGTGTGCCCCAACACCCGTGAAGGCAGGCACTACCTCATGGCCTGGGCATCTCTACTCACTCGCTGCTGTCTCTAGGGATTAATGATGCCCCCAGTGCAAAATCTGGCAAGCCAAGGTAAGCCCGAGAAGCTGATTAAGGCAGCGATGCAGGACCATTACAGGAATGCCATCAATCCCACTGGCTGGCCAGGTCCAAAGGTATCACTGAAGTCCCAACCATTCCCCCCAGCATCCCACAGGGCATGTCCCCATGCGCCACGGGGATAGGGGCCTAAGGGTAGTGGGAGTGGTTCTGTTCATCCCCCCTTTTGCATCATGTGTTCCCCCTCACAGTGGTGAAGGGACCCTCCATTGGCATCTTGTTATGGTTTGAGAAAACCCATAACAATTTATTGTCGTTTAGACAATTATTCTATCACCCGATGGTCCCTCCCCACTCAGAAAGGGGAATCGGGGAACACAAAGAAACACGAGGGTTGAAATATAAATAGACTTAATAGAATAAGACTAAATAATTAACAATAAT
>KZ509428.1:2070-20724 GCA_002844005.1 Limosa lapponica baueri | reverse complement strand
CACTCTTATATCTCCCATCCAGTTTCCTTTTCCTTACTTCCTTTCTCTTCCTCTATCCTTCTGCGTACTCAGAGCTAGTGTCTTAAGACCCTTCTAGTTGCATTCACACATGTTTCTCCAAATTCCTGCCCTCTTAGCCTCATTTCTTACTCATTTGGTTTCATTCTTGTTCCGTCTCTCTCAGCAGTGGTATTTCTGCTGTCGGAGTCAGGCACTTTATTCCCCAGTTTTTTGTATCCTCACACCCTGTCCCTTGCATCCTGGGTGCAGCTGCTGCATCCCTCCCAGAACCATGGCTTAAGTGCCCAGCAAGGTAACGTGCTCCACACAGTGCCTGCATCTGCCTTGGGGCACCTTCCCAGCTCTGCCAAGTTTGGCACAACAGCCTGTGTTTATAGCAGGTTAGAATAAAATATGGCCCAAATTCTGTGGTTATATAAACACCACAGGCTCCGCTGAAGTCTAAAGCGAAACACCCATTTATATCATCAAAGGTTGTCTTTCTGTATGTATCTTGCTGGGAAAGAATTTAATAATGAATATGAAATGAAAGTAGCTTGACTCAGACTAGCTGCTCACACAAGGCACAACTCCACACTAAAAATACCGGTTATGACTTAGATCTTTAGATGTTGAAAATCAGCACAGCTTCCTTGAAATTCAAGGAGGCACAGCATTTTACACCAGTTGCCATTCAGGCCCCTCTGTTTCATGGGCAAATCAAAGCCATGAAAAGTTTCTCTTTCTTACAGCGATTTTAACAGCATAAAAGGTAACAAGTGAGACCTCACTGTATTTTGTTCTTTACTTTCTTGTGCTTGCATAAGCAAAAATGCCAAGGAGTTTGCAGTATATCTTTGAGGATGTTGGCTTTGGAGCTTGCAGAACTATTTTTAGGAAGGCTGCTATGGACTCTTGCCTTTTGATTTGCTTTCCATTGAGATTACAAGGCTGAGCCTTGTTCCCTAGATGGAAATATTTAGCAGGGTGCTGAAGATAGAAGTGAAAAGACAAGGACCTTTTAGCAACCACATAACGAGTCAAACCCTGTAAAACCTGAACTCACAGTCCGTGGAAAGTATTTACATATACACATATTACCAATTGCTACTGAACAAAATTATCGCCAAAGAGATCAGACCAAAGAATAGACCTGCTCTGTGTCTCATATTGCAGTGGGATCAGGCTGTGTTTTCAGTTGCTGTGAAACCTAATCTATAAATGAGAAATGGTCCTGGACCAATTGCTCATTGGCTTTGGAATGAATTCAGGACTGAATCAGATACATAAGTAACCTCAGATAATTTCTTAGCGTGTATTAGAAAAGCTGTTTTAGTTTCAGCTAAAGCTTCAGTAGGTTTAATTAGCTCCAGTGTACTGACATGGCATTTGGCTTCCCATCCTCTTCCCTTGAGTCACAGCTCTCATTGCACAGGCTTGGAAAAACTGGGTGATACAAATAGCCTGGTGGGTGTCAGAGAAAGATATTTTCGGTTTTGTTTCCAGGGAGAAGCCTGCATCATGGGAGCAAAAAGGATCTACAGGAAGCGCAAGTCAGAGAAGAAATGCATGCAAGGAAAATACGCTGGGGCTATGACCTCGGAGCCATGCGTGTGCACAGAGGCAGACTTTGACTGGTGAGCAATGAGCACAAGAATTCTCTGTGTTCTCTCCCACACCAATGCAGAGAGGCTTTAGGCTTGCAGAGAGTAGAAATTAATAAACGTGTAAGTGGCCAAATAGGTTGCTCCCTCATAGTGCAGGTATGTAAAAAAAAAAAAGGAAAGGTGGAATAGATATCTTTAATTTGCTAAAACTCCCACAGAATTGATGCTGAACAGACCATTTTCAGGTCACATCTGAGCTCTGTGCAGCATTAAGATAAAAGGTCCATTTAGCACATTTAACTTCAGCAATGACCGGGGTGGCTGTGGTAGTGTGTAAGACATATACAGCGTGCGTAAAAAATAAAATAAATTCTGCATACATACACGTACACACATATATATGTATATATATGTAAAAGTAAATATATACATACGTAAAGTAGGCTGTCAGCTTCTGGAAATCAAGTATCTAGGGAATTCCTGGATCATTTATTATATCTGGACCTTCATTTTTTATAGTGTCCAACAGACATTGCCTTCATGATTTGAGTTAATCTTCTGAAGCCTTTTCTCCTCTGCTTTATGCTACGGGAAATAGAGTCCACTGGTGAGTTATGAATGGTGTGATAAAATGTTCAGCCTCTAGTTTCACTTCAAGATTCCTTGCTGACTCACAGCAATTTGCACAAAAAAGGCAGGGAACCGCATTATTGAAATCTCTCTATCACCTGTTTACTCCAAGACTCAGACGGTCCTGAGTATCCCAGAAGAGAGAAATGGTGAGTCTCTGGCAGTGCTGATAAACCCACTTTGTGCTGCACCCAGCTAGATCTAAGCCACATTACTGATTAAACCCAGAATCTATCACATGCAACCCGAAGAGGTTCATTTCATAAATGTTTTGTTTCTTGCTATATGAGTTCACTCCAGGACCATAGAAATTTACAGCATTTCCCTTCTCATTCTCCCAGAACTGTAGTTATGTTGATTTTTCTATATAAAATCACAGAATCACAGGAGACTTCCATGTGTTGAAAAAAAGTAAATTCTCTTGCACCAAACCATAAAAATGACGAGCATACTTGGGCACTGATTCTCTGATTATGGTTTCCTGATTATTTCCTCATCTTCCAGTGAGTTCTTTTGTAGGGAGAAGGTAGTTCAGTTCTGTGTATAGTTCATCATTTAGGTGCCCAAAGGTCCTGGATTTCAACCATTTAACGTATCTCTACTAATGTCAAAAAAATAGCTGCCAACCAGAATAAAAACATGAATAGAAAGAAATTCCCTGAAGATTTTGACCCTCTTGTACAGCACGCAGTACAAAGCTGTGCAAGCGCATGCCCAGGCTCAAGTAAATAACTGGTGGGATTGACTGTTAGTGATTGAACCCCTTACACTCCTAAGGAGGACACACTCATGAAACACTTCTGATAAAAATATGCTTTCCTTCCAGAACTTCTCTTCATCTGAGAATGTATGTTTTTATTTCATTAAAATTGATTGTGTGGTTTGCTACCACAAAACTTTGTTGCTAGGTACAGAACAAAAGTGCCACCGTGACATTTGCTGGGGGAAACATGCTTTTACTTCTTTTATGTTCACTTTGAGGAAACTTTCTCCAAAAGGTCTGCTGGGTTGTGAGAGAATGTCTAAGAGAAAGCTTGGATAGTTGGGGGTGTACGACAGACTCTCACAGTTCACACGCACTATCGAGACCCCTCAAATCTGTTCGAAGAGGCAGAAATAGGACTTTGAGAAAGTCATCTTGTTAAAAGTAGCCTGGGAAAAATACTCTCAAAAAACCTGCAGGTCTCTGTGCTGACCTCACTGATAGAAAGCCTTCCTGACCTAGGAGGGCCTTCCTCCTTCTGATGGTTTTGGTTTAGAGCAGACTGTTGTGATCCCCTCCAATTCTCTCTCAGCTCTTGTTATTCTTTCAGTCCTCAGATCTTTATCCATTTCAGCTTCCTCCCCCACCGCCTCTGAGGGAAAAAGACTGAAACATTGCTTTAAGCATCGAGTTCAGAAATATTTACCAGTAATAATTCATCACTGATTTATCTACATAATACAGTCAAGAGCATAGCTTTACATAGATTTGCCAGAGAAGCCACAGGGAATGGGAGACAGAGGTTTATCAAGGAAGGAGAAAAGAGATGACAAGAGAAAAAGCAATTCTGCTGGCTCTACTGAATTTCTCAACCTGGTTTTATTTTGCTAAGAAAGGCAAAGCTGCTGCTGCACTGTAGCATTCAGTGCCTGCCTGGTTGAACTCTGCACTGCCCGTGCACCCTGCAGAAGTTGGTCCAAAGAGGCATTTAGAGGAAAATTGGTGAATGAATTCTTGCTCTGGAAGGATGTCCTCTGTGGGGTCCTTCCTGCAAAAAGAAGAAGCGCTTTCATCATCCTTATTCATGACATTTCAGCAGTGCTCTATTTCTCTTTTCACTGGGCAGGACTCTTAATTGAGGGAGATTGAAGGGGACATGTATCCCCCAGGCAGGGAGAAGCCCCTTAGCTGACTGCATTTGATTTTGCAATCTTGAAATAAACTGGGTGGCTTTTTATATTAACGTCAATGGTTACAGGACCCAGACTTGTATACAGAAAATTAAAGAAGACAACCATCCCTGCCCCAGTCAGAGTAGGATTTTCTTTGCTGTTTAAACACAGAATTTGTATGGAGAAAATTTTATTATCTAAGCTTGTCAGAGCTTGGAGTAAAAAAATATATCTGTGTGGTCAGGTAAAGTAGGAAAAATAAAAATGTGTTATTGCTGTTAATCCTGCGAGTGCCATTTTATCAGTTTGGGGAAAAAATGCCAATTACAAAAGGCATAAAGATTTTATGAAGTTTTTTTCTCCTGGTAATATCATAGAACTTAAGGTTCATTTCTAATCTGTATTCAGCCCATGGTAGTTCTTTCTCAGAGAAAAGGGCACATTTGTTTAGCGTATTACGCAGCAACAAAGCTGAGTGACATTAGAAATGACTGTAGTTTCTCTGGCCTTGGGAACCTGAGCTCTTCTGACAGTAGACATCTCTTATCACGGGCTAGAACCAGAACTAGCTGGGGACAGGGCTGAAGCGGCAGGTATTTGTGCTCCATGCAGGGGCTGAGGCTCACAGCCAGAGGGCAATAGTGCTTCAGGAATAGGGGGGAGTAGAAACGTGCAGAAGCCCTCGGCAAATCTGTCCTAGCAACGGCCTAGAAACGAGATTGTCCTTCTTCATTTAATTGATTTGGGTAAATGGATGACACCGTTACTTGTGTGTTATTAAAGCATTAATTTAGCCGGCTTCCTCACATTGTGTTCCTTCCTGCCGTTTGAGCATTATTACAGCAATATCTCTTCACTAGAAACACCTCCTGGACACAGATGGAAATCTTCAGTGGTGTTCATCCTTCAGCTACCTGTCTCCCAGAACCTTTAATAGAAACTTTGAGTTAAGTGTCTCCCTGTCAGTCCTCCCTCTGAACCCACTGTCATTAATACTGAGGGCTGCTTCTATCAGTATTCCCATATCTCACACCTTCGTGGGAAGTATGAGCCTGTTGATACTGATGCTAGTGTCTTTGGATAGCCAGAGAGGCACAAAGGAGCCTTGGTGCAATTGAGAATCAGGTCTATTTCTTTCACTGATGATATCAGCAAAGGTCTGGCTAGCTCTTTTTTTATTGTCTGGCACTTAAATTACAGAGCTGCCTGCTGGGTTTAGTTCTTACGCTAAAACATCAGAGTCAAGCATCATGAGAAACTGTCCTGACAAACCACGGGGAGGCAGAAGGCAGATACTGGATGTGATTAGATTCTGTTGGCTTCACGTGTTACCGCTCATCAGTTCAGATGATCATGCAAGTGCCAGTTCTGAAATACACATACATTTGCACCCTTGGGTTAACAAACTTTGCTTTATCATTGCGGTAGGCTTGGTTAGCTAACGAATAGTCATTCTGAATGAGTTTTTAGTTCATTTTGAATTCTTGTGGAAAATGCAGATTCACTATACAAAGTCTACAGTATATCTCTGCATCTGTCGGGGCCTGGATATCTACAAGGCATGGATTTACTGGAAGGATTCTGGGGATTTTAGGTTCCCTGTTAACATAAGCTGGTATAGCTTGATTCCAAATACTGGGATGCAGTTATAATAATATGCCTTCATAGATCCATAATTCAAACTGCAGCTGAATCTATCCTTCACTGAGAGAAATCCCGTGTCAGGTCCTGTAAAACCGGGAAGCAAGCACAGCTTCCCTTTAACACAAATCTACACTTGCATCGTACTTCAATATTAGGCAATGGTATTAAATGAATGAAAAGGTGGCAAGAATTTTCTATGGCTGTGGCCACAGTTATTTTTTTCCCCAAGGGCTTTGGAAACTGCAGAACAAAGGTGCCTATAATCTCAGCTGTACCTTGATTCCACCCCATTGAATGTCTGAAAAGTTTGCAAAGCACAGCATAGGAAACAACAAGGAGCATTTTCAGTTTCTGGCACAGTTGATCTTAAGGTGAAGCTGTTAGTGTTACGGAAGTCCTGTGAGTACGTGTTAAGTCATCTCTTGATTTTTAGAAGGTATGAGCATGGCAGTCACTCATCTGACTTAACTGGCTATTTCTGTATCTTTAAAAAGTGGGATTTTAATAATTTCATGTGGATTTAAAGTTGTTTCATGACATGATCGTCAGGTCTGTATTCAAACTACAAACTTCCTTAGGGGATTTATTTTCCTTTGATTATTACCTGTGCTGCAAATAATCTTAGATAAGGGAATTTACCATGAGCTTTGAACAGGGATACAGAACTTCTGGAATGAATTTGTATCTGTCTCTAATTGCAGAGAAGAACTTTCAATCTTACTTGACTAATACAAGTAGGATTCCAGTTTAAACCAGTAAAGGTGGCTAGGGTAAAACCATTATCGGTGAAAGCCAGATGATAGACTGCGTTATCCTGATAAAACAATCCCTGCTGGTAAATGCTCCATTCTTTTTTGATAGGTACATTATCTATTTCACCCGAGTTCTTTTTCAGGCAGGCACAAAATATCATCAATATATGCAAATTCCAATTCCCAGTTACCAGGCAATGACTCGGCTAGCTGATTGCAGTCTAAAGCTGATGCCTTCCCCGTCTCCAGATTTTGCTGTACTTGCTTGTGCTATGGCAATCCAATTGATGCTAATGCTTGTTGATTGCTACAAAGCCTGTTGTGCCAAATTGTAGGCAGCAATTTGTCGTCAGCATGAGTGTTCTGCGTGTACCAGCCTGTAGCCAAGGAATTCATTAGATTCCAAGACTGCGGAGGTGAACGGGCGGCTGGTGCATCTGTAGAGAGATATGGAACAGCAATTCATGTCATTTACTGGGATGATATTTCTGTAGGGCCTTAATGAGCCAGACAATTTTCAAGCCTGAAAACAACACTGTGAAGCTTCTGTGCTTAGAACTATTTCTGCTGTGGAAAATCCTATGATTTTATTCTCCTGACTTTGAGAAATATGATCCAAGTATAGTCAAACCTTGTGAAGTCAAGCTTGGCATGTCCAGATGTGCAAGTACTAATAGGAACCAAAATTATGGCATAAGTCTAGATGCATGTATAGTAAGAAATCCCAGACTGATACTACAGCATCAAATTGGACTGTGGGTACTGATCCCCTCTGAGGCAGATTTCACTGTATTATTTTGTTTTGTTTTCACCTGATTACAGAACTGTGTATGTACAGTGTTACAGCTTTTTAATTAGTGACACATGATAACTTAGGAATACAGTGCTGCAGAGTGTTGACAAATGAATTACAGAAATACAGAAGTCCCACTTGTATGTAAATATTTGTTTTCTCTAAGCAAATCAGAATGGTGTTATTCTTCATTATGAAGTGTATTCTGCAGCTATAGTGTTCTTATTCCAACAAGGATGATTAGAGAAGCCCATGGCAGTGGGACAATAGTCTGGCTGATGCTTCCAAAGCAATTAAGCAACATTCAGTCACTAGCATCTGAGTAAATAGATTGATGAAAATTCAATCAAAAAACTGAGAAAAAGATCATTTAGGCCATCTACTTCATTGCTATTTCCTAGAGTATGTTCTCGATTACTTGTTGTAGCTATCCCAAGCACCATAGCGGACAAAATCTTCCTTTGGAACAGTCGTGGACTCTAATAGTTGTTTAGGAGTTTTCCCAAGTGATACACAGCTTTAATTTTCTTTTCCTTAATGTCATCTTTTTAATTTCTCCTTTTTTTTAGATTACCTCAAACATTTTTTTCTTGATTCAGAAGGAAGTAGTGGAGGCAGGAGTAAAAAGGTGTGACAAAATTCTTCACAGTGTCCTGCTTTTGGTAACAAGTATAAGAAATATAACAAAAATAAATTGCAAAATATTCTCTACCTTTTTTTTCTTTGTCTCATATCTTAGATCAGTACCAGCCTTCTTAAAATTGTTTAATAGCATGTCCTGGTGTTACCTGGGAAAGAGATAATATTCTTTCTAGTGATTGCTGTGAAAGGAATGTCAACAATGCCTATTGGTTTACTTGTTGCTAAGCAATGTTTATACATTTCAAGGACTCTTCAGCTTCCAATAGAAGCTGAGAAGGAGCATAGACAGAACAGTGGAATGGCCAGTGGAATATTCCGCACCATAGATGACATGCCCAGGGGGCTGGCTGGGATTGGGGAGGGGGAAATCCATGATCACTGCTCAGGAAGGTACCATTTCACCAGGTGGTGAGAGTGACTTGTATCATTATTATTATTATTGCTGTTATTTTTCTTTTTCTGTTACTGTTCTATTAAACTGTCTTTACCTCAACCCACAAGTTTTTTTTTTAATTTCCCTTTCCCCTCCTTTTCTTCCTCTTCTCCCTGCCCTTCTGAGGGAAGGGGGAGACCTGTGGGAGAGGCTGTGTGGTCCTAGCTGCCAACTGGGGTTAAACCACGACATAGCAATTCATTGAACTTTTGTTCATGCTTTGGTCCAGATAGAAAAAGACATTTGAAAAAAAGTATTCATAACTTTACACATTCTTCTTCTTGTTAATATTATTCTACAAATATAATTGATCATATGGCTGCCTATTAGGAGATGCTGAATCCAGTAGCCTGATAGCAGTGAGGTTGCTGCAGCTCCGTGTCCCCAGGCAGCAGCAAGGTTGAGCGTTTGTGCTGATAGGCGGGCATGTGCATGTACACACAGTACGTATACGGATATGTACATAGCTGGTGACACAGGTTAGCACAGACAGAAAACACAGCACTCACACAAACACTAGTTGCCTCATCCTGTACCCTGCTCTGGTTGATGATCATGAAATCCCATTTGTGGAAAATACGTGCACTGTAAACACACATACAATATTGATCCCAGCAGTACCTGGCCTTAGACACCCAGGTTTGTCCAGTATCTGGCCCCTTGTCTACCGAGTTGCAGACAACTGGACATACCCAATTGCCTCATGCATAGACAAACATGCATGTAACGCATGAGCAATTTCAGACCTATATGGTTTTACAGCAGATGCTCTTCCCTGGCATGGTATAATGAGCTCCACATCCCCATGTGCAGTACCCCTGCTCAGTGATCCTCAAAGTGATCCGGGAAGAGCCTCTCCCGTTGACAATCTGGTAGGTCTCACCCCTGCCACAGGCTAATGCCTCTCCTGTGACAGCCCTGGGAGGAGCTGGGGCAGGGGCTCCACTGGCTCTGACCAGGTTATTGAGGTTCCTCTGCCTCCTGTTTTTCCTCTCTGCTTCATTACGTATACAGAGATCAGCCTTTAATCACATAATCTAATGCTACCCTAATCCTCTTTTCCTAGAATATCAGACTACTTGATACCAAAACATTAAAGATAATAAGCAAAAAAAAGTGCTTTGCAAACAAGTGCCATTTTAAGATCAAAGAGCATGTTGCAACTGGAATATTGGAATGGAGTTTGTGGACTCTGTATAGCAGTTCTCAGAAATGGCATCCCATAAACTTCTCCATTATGGGCTATGGAGAAGGCTTAGTAAAAGGAATAAGAATGATTTTCCAACCAAACAGTCTTCATTACTCAACGACTGGAGAGTAAACCCACATGTGAATAGAATACTGATTAAAGGGGGTTTTTTGTTTGTTTATTTGTTCCACAATAACAATTTTTATAGAGTGTTTACTTGGAATCAAAACCAATTTGAAACTGTTTTTTATTTTCAGTGGAACCAAAGCAAATATCGTCATAGCTAAACCTAATTTGGGACAAAAGATTATAGTTTGACTCATTGTTTCTAACACGTGATTTTTGGTAGCATTTCCTCTTTCAAACCAAAATAGAATTGAAGATTGCATCCTTCTTTTCCATTACCAAATACGCTGTAAATGCCTTCGGTTAAGAGCTCTCTCAGGTCTGTAAAGTTTCCCCTACAACTCATGTGATACAGTTTCCAAATACAATTAACTATTTAGCACTTCACTTTTCTAAGATATGACTGAGGCAGCAGTGATTGAACATATCTTAGATCTCTGGCTTTTGATATATTTAAGTCTACAGTTGAACCTGAGAATTACTGTCAGGGTGTGGAAGGAGAACAGATAAAGCAATAGATCATGAACTACTTGGTCTGGTTCTGCTTATTTATACTGGCACATATGTAAGGTAAATGTAACCCCCCCCAAAAAAGGCCAAAGTGGGATGGATGAAGAATCTGTTGTTATATCAATAAAAAATCAGAAATCCTAGTAAACAGATTGAGGAAAGTCAAAACTTGTATCAGTAGTAGAGAGCATGAGCCTGTATTTGTTCTTTTGGTTTTTTATATGACTGTTTCTTTTAATGCTAAAACAGTGATTATGGATATGAACGGCACAGCAACGGGCAGTGTTTACCAGCATTTTGGTATAACCCATCTTCCTTGTCGAAAGATTGTAGCCTTGGACAGAGTTATCTCAACAGCACTGGGTAAGTGGCACACCACACTTTATTTAGCTAGAGCACCCATATGGACTTTAACCCAATGACAGCTACAGAATGCATTTACTATGGGTGTCTCAAAGCTGGCTGAAGCCTTTGGGACCTCTTCTTCACGGAGTTTGTTAATGTGCACAGTCCAGCCCTCCAGATCTCCATCATGTATGGTCCAGACCTTTCCCTGAAAAATGGTGCCTTAAAAAAACTTGGGGGGAAAACTGTAAGGCAAAGGCCAAATCATTAAAGTCTCTGAAAAGAATCCTCTTAAAATCATGTGGGATCATGCGAGGCAGAAACAGTGGAAAACGGATGAGAGGAAAGAGATAAAAATGATATATATGTGAACTTGGGCCTGGATGCTGATCATTCTTTGGCTCTCTTGGAAGCCAATCAAAGATGTAGTTTAAGTTAAGATAAGACCTCAAACTTCATTTCTGATGCAAGTGATTAAAACAAACAAAGGAGCCCAAGCTGTGTTTCAGCATTTTGTACGCTGAAAGATATGCAGAATTTGCAGTTTTCTTCAACTTTCTTATTTCTGTAGCTCTCAAGGGTTGCATCTTTAGAGAGAGTGGCTTCGCAACTGACGAGAAGTGGAGAGCATGTGAAAAAAGCTGTTACATTATGCCTCGCAGTATAATAATTGAATACAATTCCATCCTGTATGTGTATATCATTTATTTATAACTTTATAGTTATTTACCATGTAACACAGATCATCATATAACTTTATGGTTTAGGCAATCTATTCATAAGTGGTTATAGGTGTGCTATGAAGGAAAATATTACATGCTATTAACAAAACAGTATTAACTACTTGTATGTTAGGCACACGAGGAATGCTTGGGTGAGGCAAATGCTAAAATATATTTGGGAATCTGTTTTCTTCCAATCCTTTTAAAGAAACCTCAGAAATGCCTCCCTGTTCCCAGTTAACCTTGCTATGGTCCCTGTTAACATCCTTTCCTTTGCAGGTACCGGAAAGTTGTTTCTAATAACTGCACGGATGGTGTGAGAGAACGGTACACAGCAAAACCACAGCAATGTCCTGGCAAAGCCCCCCAGGGCCTTCGCATAATCACATCTGATGGCAAACTGACAGCCGAACAAGGACACAATGTCACTTTCCTGGTGCAACTGGAAGAGGTGAGTCTTATTTTTACGTTGCATCCCAGGCCCCATGGGTGTATTTGAGTCTGATTCATGCCAGGCAGAAGTTTACAAAGTAGTGAAGAGGTGAGCCAAGAGAGCATGGGATAGAGTCAATCAGCTCCACAATGTAGCTGGGATGGAGTTTGCTCTAAAATGTAATAGATGATTTATGGAGATAATGAGACTGGAATAATATTGTGGTGCATAGGGTAATAGCTCGGAGAAGCTTGATAAAAACTGGGAATTGGTTTGGTTTGGGAATTTCACAGTAGAGCTGGAGAGTGCAGGTTTGAATTCTGATCCCACCCTTACCTGTGCTTTTGACTTCTTGCTGTGTTTGAAACTGAATTTCCAGTTTTACTTGCTTCTCACTTTCAACAAACGTGGCCAAAAGTAGATGTGCAGATCTGTCTCCATCACACAAGTTGGTACATATTGTTTTGGCATTTGTGGGTGAAATCTCAAGATGTCATCAGCATTAAGTCTGAAATTGATTGCAAATGGGAAGCTGATTCAGACTCTGATCAGAGCCTATGTTCTCATTAACATTTGTAACTTAACTTTGTATTTACTGTTCTGCTCCCTCCATTTCTGAATCTTTAGAAAATAATGCCTAAAACCTTTTTGCCTGGGTTGTTGTTTTTTTTATCTCAGCACTTTGTTATCTATTTTTAGTTGTAGGCTCCAAAATAGTAAAATTCACAAAGTAACTATTTTCTCTTTTTCTCTATTCCTATTTGATTTCTTTACACTTCTACCATTCTTCCTGTATAGCTGGCCAATAAATCCTAAAACAGCTCTGCTTTTACACTAGGGCACAATGTACGTCCCTTTACAACTTAGAGCATTCATGGAAATTACATCTGATCCTCTCCATAGTAAATGTCATCCATAGTGAGGAAAGAGAAATGAGAATGACCTCTGGACCTGAGTTTTGTAGGGGGTGTGCTAGGGTTTTTACATCTCTACTATTGATGCTTTCCCCAGCAAACAGGTCCCGATTTGTAAAGGCAATAACATATAATAAATCATATCTAACCTCAAGCAGTTGTTGGACCATTTTCTCCAGAATGTGGTCACTTTATTTCAGTAGTGACAGTCGTACATTGCTATTGTAGATGCTGTCATAGCAGTATAAACATATAATTTCATTTGTGTAAATTATTTATGTCTGTGTTTAAAAATGAAGAATAAGAAGTCCATACCAAGATTCAAAGTCTTCAGGCTCTTAAAAAAATAATCAAGAAAGATGTTCTTATATTAACCGCAAAAAAGTGTTCATTGTGTTGCATTTCTATTCTCAGCAAAGTTTTAAAAAAAGATTGAGAGAAGGAGATAGGTAATCTGAAAAGTCAGTCACAAAACTGTTGAAGAATTATGCCAATAGTCAGAGGGAGAGACAGTCGCCCACACTGTGGGAAACTCAAGACTCAAGTCCTGCTTTTCCTTCTGTGAGTATTTCAGCTCACGTATCCTGTAAGTGCCCTGAGCACTGTCATACAGGGATCTGCTGTGAATTGCTTTGTCTTTTCTATTGATTCTGATCTTTTTTGATAACCCTGCTTCGGCATTCACCAGTCTGGAAGCAACAACTTCTCCATTAGGAGATGGTGTTTTTCTCATGCTGAATATCAGGGAGGACATAAAGTATGTTTTGATGAGTGAGTCAGCTTCTGAGGAGGTCTAAAGGGGGGCCTTCTTTCAGTATGTATAAGGAAAAGGTTAGAAGTTGCTCTGAGGGCTGAAACAGTATTAATTAATCTCCAGCCTCTCTGATTACTCTCCCTGCTAGATGAACTTGACCTCCTGCTCCTAGATTTGTCAATATGAAGAGCTTATAGAGCAACCAACAAAATTTTTGGGTGAATTGGATCCAATATGACAGTGACTTTGAGCTGATATTGCAGCAAAAGAAATACTCAACAAAGAAGAAAACTTGCCCAGCGTATGCAAGCTATAAGAGAGTAAACTGTGGTTATAGCAGCAGAACTTTATACGCACTGAAGCATTTACCGAATTAACGGTTTCAGTAACAAAAATCACACCACTCACTAGAAAAGTTAAACAATGCAGCAAAAAGAACAACCACCCTTTTATAGAATAGATATTGATTTCACAAAATCACAGAATAATTGAGGTTGGAAAGGATCTCTGGAGATTGCTTAGTCTAACCCAGCATCTCAAAGGGAAGTTTCTTTTCCTTGCAAACAAGGCAGAGGTATCACAAAACAAGAACTTCCCATTTTCTGCTTAGTTCTGCCCTGCACATGTGTACAGTGTAGTGCAACCCAGGATGTTCAGCATCCACAAAACCTGTGCCACTCAATTTTTGTTGAAGAGAAGGCATCAGGCAAGTTAAAAATACTGGATATGTCTGCGTATGCATGCACAGTTTTTCCCAGTGGCGCATGAAGAAAATGTGTCCTATGCAACTGTTGCCCCCTGGAATGGTGGCCAATATTTTTTAAGTGCTTAACCCTAGTGGGGATGCTTTCTTTTAGCTTCTGTCATACTTAGTATGTTTTAGGATGTAAAAAAAACGCAGCCTTTACTTATATTGTAGTCCCCTTGCATTTTAACATCTCCTGTATCCCTCTGAGACAGTTTGAAGCCTTCAGATTTGCAGAGCTGTTCATATACCGCAGCCTCCCAGCTCTCTTTTTTGATGCCTATATTCCACTTGACCTGTAAGAAAAGAAAACGGTAAGATGCTGGTGAGCTGAGGCAAGAGAGTTTGTTTGAGATTTATACTCCTGTTATCTTTGTAGGGCTTTCTGCTCCATCTAAGGACCCACCTGGGTCAAAAAAGAAGAACGAACTGCAGAGGCAGGCTCACTGGAGGCCCTGAAAAGTCACTGCATCTCTGTAGTGGAGGGGTTTGCTAAGAGGAGAAGGAGAGGCAAATGTTGGCAGTAAAAAACTGTGTTCACTCAGATATGGGATGCAGGGGCAGCAACCACAGCACAAGCATTTCTTGCAGAGCCTGCTTGTGCCTGTGGTGATGCTGAGGGCTGGACAGTGTCATCCTGAAAATGACACAATGTCAGTAAAAGATGTCTGAAGAGAAGAACAAGGACAAGGCATTCAGAAGTGTTCTGCTATTGAAGAAGACACAAAAGGAAAATAATCACTGAAGCCTGTGCAAGTGAAGAAGGGGCAAGCACCAAAACTAGCGTAGAGCATTGCTGACTTCTGAGAGCTGGGATTCTCTAACCCTGACTCACATGAAATTTTCCTGTGAAGCATTTATATCTGGCAGCTTATCAATAAATATCATTGACAAGAACAACAAAGAACTCATATTTAAGTGATCTGAGTGTAAGAATGCGTTCCAAAGTTGTCTAGCTTTCCTGACACCTTTTAAGATTTCTGAATGACTTCTTAAAAACTGTTTGCAAAGTCACCTTGCACTTAATATCTTTGGTTCCATTATTGGAAAGGTTTGTCCAGGTTAGTTCTTCTATTAATCCTATAATCATCCTGATATTCTTACTGGGTAACAACAGACAGGAAGCATCAATGTTTCTTTTTATAATTAGCGTATGTCCCATTATACAAAGCATTATGGAAGTGGTTAATAAGCATACAATACTAATGCTGGTAAATTTGCTCTTAAATTTCCATTGAGCTAAGCAGAATAGCAGCATCATCTCTGTCACTAAATAGCAGCACAGGAGAAAACTAGTTATGCTTAAAAGCAAATTTTCCCAACGTGTCAAAGTGCTGCCAGTTTAAAGGTTAATGCTTTATCCTGACCTGGGTTGTATGCACAGACCCATGGCTGGTACCTCTCACACTGCAGCATTCAACAACAAATATGTTTCTCAACCTAAACAGGCTGAATCCTTACTTTATTTTTGCACAGCAACAAAAGAAACCCAAAGCCAAAAATTACAAAGCCATTGTTCCTACTGAAGCTCTTCAACCCAATGTCCCTGACATATTTTGCTGCTCTGTTGTAGAAGGAATTTTATTAAGTGGGTGTTGTTTCTGCACGCTTTCCTCATCATATGGTCGTGTAGATCTCTTGCCTGTCACAAACCCAATTGTTATTTGTGTGTTGGAGTTATTTGTATGAACATCAGACACTTGTGCTCGCTGTACTGCTTCAGCAGAGACACCGAGAGCTGCAGCCTCCAGAGCAGCGCTATTCAACACAATGGCTTTCAAACTTGTTTCATCTGATTGCTCATACATCTTTGCTGAGGAAATGGACGGTAAAGACATTCAGGGCAGAAAGGTTCAGGGCTTTGGCTCTTTCATTACAGATAATTCACAGAGAAACTGCCGCCTCTAATTTATTTTTTATCTTGATAAAATGACAGCCAAAAGTCTTTGACTTTCCAGGTCTTCCTCAGTTCTCACTTGACAAAGTCACTTCACTGGGAGTAGATTTTGGTTACTTTTGATTACTTGCTGCTGCTATATGATGCTTGGATTAGACTAATATGTGGGGAAAGCTCATTTGTTCCTACAGTACAGGCCATGGGCTAGAATTCAGGCAATCTGTACTCATTCCTGAACTGCACTCTGAGCTCTTTCTGTGTGACCTTGAGTAAGAGACTTAACCTTTCTGCTTTTTTATTCCCTCATTTGAAAATAGAGCTTTGCTTTCTCCCTTGTGCCGTCCATACTTTTCATTTATGTGCTGAATAGTAAGTCCAGAGAGCTCTCTCTCTTACCATGTGAATATACAAATGGAGCCCTGCATTTCCTAAAGACCATAATGGTTTTCTCTAGTGACAGTGTTAATAAATGGCTGACAAGGTACGTTGTGTACCTTGTGTACAAGGTACATTCAGTGAGCTTGGGGATCCTGCCGGGGGGAAAATATTATTAGCATTTCCCACCTCAGCACTGTTGTTCAGTGCAATTCAGCATTCAACTCAGCTGAAGCCTCTGGAGATGAGCTTAGCATTAGGATTGTTTTGATTGTTGATGTACCCAAATTAAAGATGCGAAGCTAGTAGAACTTAAAAGCATCGTCTGTATTTCTTCATGGTATCCTACTGTGCTCCCTCTTTTGGGTATCACAAGTTAGTTAGTAATAATTACAGAAATACGAAACCTTCATCCTAAATTTCAACGCACATGCTGAATCATGGCTGTTTGTCTTACTAACACCACCACATTCCTGTTAATAACACACAGACATAGATCAGTACATCCCCTCCCCCATACCACTGTCATCTGAATTATAATTGCATTTTCTGTGTTACTGATGATGACAAGCTGGTTGGGAGAAATCAGAGCCTTTCATGCATTTTTAAATTTACTGCTGAAATTCAATGAAAATATATGAAAGTTGACCTCGCCTTTATGATGACACACAGCACTACAGTCTTCTAATGCACCTCCAGTCACACAAGTTGAATTATTCTGCATAATCCTGAGAGGCTGTACTTACTGATTCCTGTAGAGCACAGATCTAGTCCTGTAGAAAAAGCTCATAGCTGAGTCTTGCTGGCACAACTGACAGTCAGAATGAATTATTTGATTAGTACAATTAACTGTTTTTGTGCAGAAAAAGAAACGCGTGAAAAGCATCAAGCTGTTTGCTCTGATAAAAGACACATTTCTATTCAGTTTCTGATTTTAAAAAGTTAAGAGCACCTCTCTGAAAGCAGGAATTTACACAGGAAAGCATGTTTTGAATGTCTGTTTAAAATTAAGCATATGCTTTAAACAGAGCTAGACTAAAGTTATTTCATGTGTAGATATTCAATTGCAATGGAAATATCTGTGACGGATATTTTCTGATAGTGACAGGAAAATGCCAAAGAAGGAAAAGGTTTAATCTAAAGAAAGAAAAGAACATTAATCCATGAACACAATCCAACAACAGCAGTGTCTGTCTCTTGCAAAAGATAATTAAATCCATTATCAGCATCTGTATGGAAGACGCACGAGTTGGTGTGTAATTGAAGACTTAAAAATTAAATCTGAAACATGGGAACCAAAATTAAAAACCTTAAACTGCATTTCATTGTTTTAATACCTCCATTTAGACACAAATACTGGAACTCTAATAAGGAAAATTCACTATTACAATCTTCTGGGCAAGATTCAGACAGAATGTTTGAGAGAGAATCCTGCTAGGTGGGTCTCACACCTCACATATACCGAAATACTGAGAGCTGCATAAAAGTAATCAAAATGTAAAAATATTTTTGGAAACTGTATGGGCTGCTTCTTTATGTACCCTGGGGCTGGAAGCTTCACAGATTTTTTTGGAAGCATCCCGGTCTTGTGTACGCTCTAGACTTTAATTCTTTTGGCAAGATAAAGGAAAGACATGCATTTGGCTTGGTGGATGGGGAGGGGTAGGAGAGAGGGGAATCTTTTGTTTGTGCTTGGAAATCCCCTGGACATTTAATGAGAAAATACCTTAGAAAACAGTAAATTTCTGATTTGCATTTTAGTATCAAAGTTTGTATAGGTAAAGGGCATACTAGGCCTTGGGAAACTTGTTTTTAATTCCCAGGGCTTCTTTTCAGGCTAAAAGGAATACTTATTTGCTTAAAGTTCAGCATATGCTTAAGTCTTTGGCTGGACTAAAGCCTTTATCAAGATCGCGGTGTGCTTCAGGTTATACCCAAGCTTGTGTGTATTGCGTACACCTAGGACAAGGTAAAAAACATCCATCAAAAGAACTCATTTGTTCAGCTATTGTAGTTGGTTGCTGACTAGCTTAATGTGATTAAAATACAGGAGCTGAATGCAGAGGTATCACCACAAGCAGCCAACTTGGCAAATTTCTCCTTTAATGCCTAAGAGCACTGGCATTAAAGGTCTCTTACGCTGAAGGCCAGAGAGGCTGCCCAAAGGCAGCTCGGTGCTGATTGCATCCGAGTGCTTCGCTGTGGGTGCAGAAGTAATGCAGGGAGTGCTGTGTCTGCCTTAATCGAGCTAAAAGCTTCAGAAAGCCC
>KZ509426.1:17855-29144 GCA_002844005.1 Limosa lapponica baueri | reverse complement strand
GCCAGGCACCAGCTACGGCTCCCTTACCTGCTGTTTATATGTGTCTGTATCTTTATTATATACTTATATGTAAACATATAAGTCTCTTTTTACAAGTTTGTAAATATCCATGAAATGAAAAGCTCGTACCCCATCACGCCGGGGCCTGAAGCTGGGCTAGAGGTGTGGGAGTTGGTGGGAGCACAGGGGTGCAGTGGGATGGGAGATGGGGAGCCACTGAGGCCACAGGAGAGTCGGGGAATAGCGCTGGGGGGAAGAGGAGGAGAGAAGAGGAAGGTGGGTGCGTTGCATTGGGAGAAGCTGGTGAGATGCTGTCACGGAGAGGGTGGCAGAAGAGGAAGAGGGGGCAGATTGGAGAAGCGACAAAGCCGTGAGTGGGTGAGGTTTGGCTGGAGGAGCCTCGGTGGGAGCCGGAGGGCAAGAAGGGAAGCTGCAGAGGAGGAAACGAGCCCAGGTGGAGGAGATGTGCCGCAGGCGCTGGGAGGAAAGCTGGGATGGAGGAAAACCACTGGTGGTTATCAGAGGGGAGAGTAAAAGAACTGGAGACCCTGGGGGCATAAGGAGGCTGGAGGCAGCAAGCCCAGCTTTGCTGGTCACCAGGGGTTCCGGGCAGGTTACAGAGAGAAGCCCTCGCTTTCAGTGGTCTCCAAAACGACCCCTGCCCCGGCTTCCTCCCTTTGACCCTTGTGACTCTGCTGTCATTGCTCTGCAGCCCAGGCTGGGGACAATGGAAGGTGGCAAAGAGGACCCTGCTGTGTTCACCTCCGCTTCCCTGCCCTCGGACCCACGGCTGCTGGCCACCATCACCAACGCCTACCTGGGCACCCGTGTCTACCGGGACGTCCTCCACGTCAACGGCGTGTACAACGGGGCCGTGGGGGACACGCACCGCGCCGATGTCCCCAGCCCCATCAACGTCAGGATGATGGTGCCAGGTGCAGACAGCCCATCCGAGACCTTCACCTTGAACACCCGGACAGGTAAATGGCAGAGCACGGGCTGGGATCTCCCTGTGCTGCTGATCCTGCCAGATCTTCACCTCAGGTACCCTCGCTCTGTCCCTCTAACTGCTGGTGACCCTCAGCTAGAAGTTAAAGGTCTCTTTACCCATGTTGCCACTCCCACAAGGTTGCATCTTTCTTCTCCCCGTTCTCCGTCCACCTGTGGGGTGTTGTTCTTCTGCAGTCGTGTGGGAGCAAGTGGAAAATTCCACTTTCTTGTGAGGATAAGAGCGATTTTCAGAGTTTGTCTCAACCCCTGCTGAGCCAGGCTGGGCAAACGCTGTTTAATTGTGAAACCTGTTAACAGGTTTTATAGCACAAATAATTCCTCGGGGGGTTGGCCAGATTCAGTCTGTTAACAGTGTTGTCCAGTCAAAAGCTGTGTTTGGATCTGGACCTGGAAAGGCCGTTCCTTTGCCAGTAGGAACCAGCTGGAAGGGCAGAAATGGGAGCCTGGGGCAGAGCATCAGGAGCTGATGGTCAAAAGGCTGATGGCTCTCGCTGTGCTTACAGGAACCTTCAGCCACGAGCTTCGCTCAACTGACTACATGGCCACCCAACACATCTACGCCCACCACTCCCTTGTCCACCTGATGGCCTTCAGCATCACCATCCGGCGATCAGCTCCCACCACCCAACCCATCTCAGTCCAGCTCCAGACGCCTTTTGTGCCAAAGAGCCAGGATTTGGACCTGAAGCAAGGGCCAGACTTCCAGGGAGCACAGTGAGTCTGGGTCACGGGGGACCTTGCTCTGGACACATCCTTCACGGGCTGTAGCACGCTGCCCTGCTCACCAACGGGAAATAAATTGCAAAAGTAGGGTTAGACATAGACTGACATGGTGAGTAGCGTGGGGGCTGGTGCAAATCTGCTTCTTCCTGGCAGGTATATAAAAACCCCAAAATTATGTATAGAAATGCTTTTAATAGTTGTAACTCCAGAATTATTCCTTATGCTGACACGTAGAAGAGCAACGGAGGCCACAGGGACTGGATGTGATTACAGAGAAGTGAGTCTGGGGAAGACAGTGAGTTTGGAGGAGATGACCTCTAGAAATGTCTTGCTGGGACGGGGGACCGGTCGTGACGAGTTCCAGTCTCCTGCGCTTTGGGGGCGGGATGGCTGCTGTGCTGGCACGTGGGGATGGGGACCTTCCACCCTGGGTGGGGACGGGAGGTGACACTCAGCTGCTGGGGAGGTCCCCTCCGCGCGGGTGGACGTGGACGGGGTCCCACCGCCTCCGCTCCCCCTTCCCCTCTCGCCCCCTGTCCCCCACAGCTACGTCTACGGGCAGACGCTGGTTCCTGAGGTGGAGGGGGGACCCCGTCCCACCATCCACATGCTCTGGACCCCAGTGCCACGGGCCGTGACACTGGGCAGAGAGGAGTGGGAGCAATCCTGGGAGTTCCTGACGGCTGTGGCTGAGAGCGAAGAGGAGGCCAAGAGGAGCTACAGCCACGGGCTGGCCCTGGTGGCCACGGGCTCCCTGCTCCCCTCCCACACCTGCGCCTGGGCCACGCTCCGGCAAGGGTGCTCCATGGACCTGGATGGACCCCTGCCGCTGCAGCAGGCCCTCCACGGCTGTCTCTACTACCTGCTGAGCGCCATCCCACCCCGGGGCAGCCCAGGCTTCCTCTTCCACGGCATCAGCCCCGGTGGCTTGTCCAACGGCACTCAAGGCGAGGACTACTGGGGACACGTCTTCTGGGACCAGGTGGGTGGAGACCCTGCTAGCTGGTGGGGGGCTTTGCACAGCATGGAGAAGGCTGCTGGGAGGCCCCCTCCTTTACCCCCAGGTAGGGGATACCTTGGCACCAGCCTCTGGATGGAGAGCACCCTCCTGCTCCTGTCACACCAGCTCCCCCAACCAGCTTGACACCTGGAGTTGCCTGCCCGGGTTATCCCAAAAAGCTAGCCCAAAAGCAAACCACCGGAGCCGAGCCGGATCCCTGGGGCTGCCGCGTAGCCAGTGGGGGTGAGGAGCAGGAGAGGCCCCTCCACAGGGCAGCCCCTTGCCCAGCTGAGGTGTGGGGCAGGGTAGTTCAGGTGCTCACCCAAGGGAGCCCCAATGACCGGCTCAGAGCACGGCCACCAACTTCTGCCTGTTTGAAACGGAGCAAGTTGCGACCTGCCCTTCTCCTCAGCCCCGGTGGCATCGGCGAGCCCTGCCGTGCCTGAGCCTCTGCAAAAACAGAGGTGATGGGCACATGCAGCTCTTCCACCTCGGTGTGGAGTGTGCTCAGTAAAGCCGTGGGGCTGGGTGGCTCTGCCCCAGCCAGGGGCTTAGATCTGCTCTCGGAGCAGCCGCGCCGGGTGGCCGCACAGCTCTGTGACCATTGCATGGTGTGAGCAGGAGATGCTGCTAGATGGTGTTGGGGCTCCTGTGCTAAACCCGGACTGGCCTCTCAGTGGGCAGGGGCTTTCGGTCCCAAGGGACCTTGTGTGCTTTCCTCCTGGTGACGTGTGTGGTTTTGACCCTCCCCAGAGCCTCTGGCTTTGGAGAACTCCTGCCTCCCTTCTCTTGTGTGATGGGAGGTCCTGCTGGGACCACCCTGGGGAGATACCAGGTGGGTGACGAGCAGAGAGTAGCAGGCGTGGGCAGAAGCAGTCCCTCATGGACCTACTCCTTTTAGTGAGCCCACAGGACAACACCTTTAAGTAGGAGCAAAATCATGGTCAGAGCATTTGGGAAGGGGGTGGACTCGAAGGGTGAAACTGGTGGGAACATTGGGGTGCCCCACCAGCCAGTCCCACCACCTTGCCTTGCTTGGATGCTTCCAGGACACCTGGATGTTCCCGAACATTCTGCTGTTTTGCCCTGAGGCTGCCCGAGCCATCCTGGAGTACCGGATTCGCAGGCTGGAAGGAGCCCTTCGCAACGCGCAGGAACAAGGCTACAAGGTGGGGACAGCGATGACAGGCTGAGGATGATGCAGCCCGGCTGCTGTCACCCGGGAGGAGAGCCAGGCTCTGCTCTTCCTCGCTGGCTCTGGTCTCAGCCTGGGGCTGGGAGTAGGGCACTGCCCGCCGGTGGTGGGCTGGGGACAGAGAACACCTTGAGATGTTGTGCTCAGCTCATCCTCATGAATGTCTTCTCCTGGCAGGGTGCTAAGTTCCCGTGGGAGAGCGCAGCCACCGGCCGGGAAGTCTGCCCTGAGGAGATCTATGGAGCCCAGGAAATCCACGTCACCGGGGATGTTCTGATGGCCTTCGAGCAGTATTACTGCACCACGCAGGTAAAGGGAGCGTGTGCTCCCTGCATGGACCGGTGGCAGGGCCTGCAGGGCATCTGCTGACTGTCGCTCTCCCTTCCCAGAGAAACTCTGCTGTTGTCTGCCCCTGCCAGAATCGCTGGTAGCGCCTCAGGGTCCCTTCTGCAGCTCTGCCTCCTCTGTCCTTGCTCCTCGGGGCAGCTCAGCATCCTGTTGGTTCAATCCAGGCCAGTTTTCTGTCCTTTTCTCCTGCTACATCATCCATCTCCTTAGAGCTCCTGTCCTCCTGCTGACTTTGGGTTTGGTTGAGTCTCCCTCATGTCCCTGTTTCTCTCTGGCTTGGGCTCCCCCCAGGACCAGAAGCTGTTCAGGGAGGATGGAGGCTGGGAGCTGGTGGATGCCGTGGCTCGGTACTGGTGCAGCAGGATGGTGTGGAGCAAGGAGGAGCAGTGCTACCACATCAGAGGTACTTCTGCAACTGCCAGACCTGTTTGTAGGGAAGGGGCTTCCAAGCAGAGGCTCAGAGCCCCTCCGGCTAGACCTGGACAGGAGTGCACGGGATCTTCAGGCTCCTGCCCCCTGGAATGTCCCACAGATAATGTTCATGTCCACGTGAACATGGGACAAGATGCTCAGCTCTCTTCCAGTGCCACAGTACTGGTTGTTTTTTCTCACAGCCCCTCGCTACTCATAGGACAGCTCTAAATGTCTCCTTCCATGGTGTTACGCGCTGATGGCACACGCATGGACGGCGTCAGGTCTGCTGTTGAGGCTGGTGGCACTTAGAGAAAACAGAGCACAGGGGCTTTGGAGAGGAAAGACTTTTTTCAGAGACCTGAGTTCAAAGCCCCCAGGAGCCTGCGGGAGTTTAATCCCTTGAAGGAACATCTGGTGCTGTTGGTGCCATGTTTCTCTGGGGAAGTGGCTGTCTCTCCTCCTGGGGACAATCCGCAGCAAAGGAAGGGGCTGAGCTTGTGGCTGGGGAGAGATTTAGTGACTTGATTGACTTGGTTGAATGACTTGAATGAACTAATGACTCAAAGGCCACCTTGCCTATGAAGTGAGGGAGATGCCCTCAGGCGGATGCTGCCCATCAGCCCAGGCTGTAGCCAGGTTGTTTCTCCTTCCCAACCAGCACTGCTTGTGTTCTCCACTGAGCGTTGCACCGCGATTGCTGTGGGATCCCCGCAGAAGCAGGCAGGCAGCTCCTCGCCGCGTGGGCAGGCGTCGCTGCGATAGGAGGGGTCCCCTTTCTCCTGCCCCTTCCCCGAGGAGGGGCACAGAGCCATGCCAAACCTCGGGGGGGCTGTGGTGCGAAGTGTCCTCCTCCTCCTGCAGGTGTCATGCCCCCCGATGAGCATCACTGCTGGGTTGATAACTCCGTTTACACCAACGCCGTGGCCCAGCGGAGGTAAGACCCGTGCCTTGGTGGTGCCTTGGTGAAGCCCTGGCCCGCCTCCCTCCTCCTCTGCCTGGCAGGAGCAGGAGGAGCGGGGATCCCACAGGATACACCTTCCCCCTCCTCACACCCCTCTCTCCAAGCCCCTTTCCTTCACCCACCTTTACAGCCAGCCGAAATAAGCAGGTGGTCCCGTGGTAGCTCATCTGACCTGCTTGAGGTGTCCACATGAAGCTAGGAGGGATTTCATTTCACAGGGGGGGTTTCTCGCCCTGCCTTTCGTGAGACGTCTGTACAATTAGCCAGCTGGAGACATCTAAGGCTGGAGGAACTGCCTCCCAGCTCCAGCAAGGAAAGCTGCTACCCCGGGCTGACACTTTGACCCGTGTTCTTTCCGAATAGCCGCTGCTTTGCAGTTACGGTTCAATCAGCTCTTTCTGTTCCCCTTCTTCTCTTCCACTCTCGGAGGGGGTCACAGGCACCTTATGCCTGACATGAAGAATTGTTCCTCGCCTCTTTTCAGCTTAAACTTTGCAGCTGACATTGCTCGGGACTTCTCCATCCCCGTGCCAGAGGAGTGGGTGGACTGTGCCAAGAAAATCAAAGTGCCCTTTGATGCGGAGAAGCAATACCACCCCGAGTACGATGGGTACAGCCCAGGTGAGCGGTGGGGCCGTGGCAGACCCCGGGGTTGGCCACTGCTGGCTCCTTGTGAGCCTGTGGGAAGCGGGGGCTCTGGGGGGCTCAGAGCCGGGCAGAGGGGCTGGGTGGTTGGCTGAAGTCACAGCCTCTTGTGCGGCTCTCCCCACGCGGCAGTCGGGGTGCCCCTGTGGAGAGCCTGGCTTGTAGATGCTTTTTCTGCCTCTTGGTGGATCTTTTCTCAGTGCTGGGCTGATAAAATGAGGAAATTTGGGAATGCAGAGAGTAGGAAGAGACTTTTAGTGCTGGGCTGCAGATGAGGTGTTTGCTGTGGACCCACTGCCAACAGTTAGGTCTCTCTTTGCAAGTGCCGTGTGTGGCCCTTCCAGCAGCCCCTGGCCCTCTGGAAGTGAAGATGCTGGTTCCATTGGAGACAGGCGCCCAGTTTAGAGTCCCCTTTCTCACAGTTAGGGGTGGTGGGAGCTATTCCTTCGCACCCGAAGTTCAGGTGACACCCGTCCCGGTGCCATCATGTCAGGACCCTGACACTGTCCTGCCTCGACAAACCATAAGCTGAAGTTCTGGTCTTCTTTTAGCAAGGCAGCAATGAGGTGTCCTCCCTGCAGCTCCACCACCTTCCCCTGCCCATGTGGTGTTTGTTGTTCTGGGTTTATGACTCCTGTGAATCAGGTTTGCTCCCCGAATGGGCAAACAGAGACTGGGTCTGCCAGTTGCTCCCAGCTGGCGTGAGTGGTGGGACCAGCTCCCTTCCCCAGGTGAGCCCGTGAAACAGGCTGATGTCATCCTGCTGGGATTCCCCCTGATGCACCCCATGAGCCCCGAGGTCCGGAGAAACGACCTGGAGATGTATGAACCTGCCACCGAACTGGACGGGCCAGCCATGACCTGGGTGAGGAGAGGGGCAAAGCCTGGGGTGGGATTCACCCACGAGGCGGTGGTCTCCATCGAGTTAGTCACTGCCACCTCCTCAACGGGCATGGTTTGTCAGCCCTGCTTTGAGGGAAGGTGGACAGCAGAGCTAGAGGAGTGCACTGAAGATGCCTGCTCTGGGTCAGAGGATGCCTGTTCTGGTGTCACTGGAGGTTTTGTCGTATTGTCACCCCCAGGGGAGACAGCAGCTGGTGAAAGGCAGGTTTCCTCTCCCATAGAGCATGTTTGCAGTGGGCTGGCTGGAGCTAAAGGAGGTGCAGAGAGCCCAGAGCCAACTCAACAAGTGTTTCAGCAACATCACGGAGCCCTTCAAGGTGAGCTGCATGGCCTGGCTGCTTCCCGGTGACAAATGCCTCTTGTTTCCACCCCACCTGTTCCCAGGTGGGTCCCATTCCACTGGGAGATGTCACTTGGACTGGAGCCAGTGCTGGCTGTACTTGAGGTCACCAGGTTGTTGGGTTATTGTTATATTGAGCTGCTGCACGCCCTGTCTCCTCCAAAGGGCAATAAGGAGGTGTCTGCTTCCTAGCAAGCAACACAAAGCCACGGGTCGGTGTGGTGCTCACCCCAGGCTTCCTCCTGCCTGCTGGGGATGGGAGAGGGAACGGGGATGGTGGTATTCAGAGACCCATCAGAGCCCATCCACCACCCCATGTCAGGGTGCATGGTCATTGCAACACCCCAGATGAGGGACGGTGACCATGATAAGCATATTCAAACCCACGTAACCGTATGAGGAGTCTCAGTGCAACCGTTGAGTCTTTTCTCTCTCTTGCTGGAGCAGATCTGGGTGGAGAACTCAGATGGGTCAGGAGCTGTGAACTTCTTGACGGGGATGGGTGGATTCTTGCAGGCTGTCCTCTTTGGCTACACAGGGTTCAGGTGAGACCCGTGCTATGTCTCGTTTAATCTCTAAGCGACCACATGTCACTTGAAAACTTACTGTTTAGCTGGAGCAACGGGGTTTTACTCATGAAAAAGAAAGGAACTTGCAGCATCCAGAACATCCTCCAGAGCTCCCAGCAGGTAACGAACAAGCAGGAACATTAATGATCCCAGATGAACTGTGGATACTGGGGACAGTTAGTCGCTGGTGAAAAACGGTGGGGTTTTCAGAAGTGGCAAGCTTTGGCCCATTTTCCCTCCAGCTAAGTGTTGAAAGCCCTTGGCTTCAAAAGGAGCCAAAGCCAGGCCAACGCTGAGCTCCTCAACACCAGTGACACCCTCAGTGAAGAGGGACATCTCTGCATGAGCTCAGGATGGTGGGTCTCATTTTGAGGTCTGTGAATCAGACACATCCAGACCTGCCCACGCCACAAGCTCTTCACCAGGTGTGGATGGAGCTTAAAGGCTGTGATCCACCAATCACATTGGCCTTTTGGTTAATTAATTGAAGAGAGAGTCCATACAATCCCCTTGCAAGCAAACACAAGACTAGCTCTTATTATACATTATACACGGTGCCCTTTCTACGGGGGCCTTTGTGACTGGAGACCCCAGTCCTCTGCCACCAGACTGAGCTGCCGTGGGCCTATTCCCACTTCAAAGACTGGAAACAGACTCGGAACAGGTGAGAGACTCTCTCCAGGTCACTTTGTGAGGCAGTCGTGTGTTTGGGAAGCTCCATGCCATTCCCTAGGTTTGTCCCCTGGCTGAGCTATAACATCCCGTCCCCTTTGCACGTGGCAGGGACAGAGGTTCTGCAGCCCCTCTGGAGCCATCTGCCCACGGGTGGCTCTGGGGGCTCAGGGGGGACAGTGCCCAGCTGGCACCGCCACAGCAGCCAAATACCTTAGAAAAAACATTAGGCTGCTCATATAATTTCAAAGCCGTGTCTCGTGTCCGAAGCAGCCCGGTGGTTTCAGCCCTGAAGCAGCAGACTCTGCAGCGTATTCTTAGTTTAATTGGGGACGGATCAAACTGACGAGCCTTTTGATTTTCAGCGACCTCTTCTAGCACTAACTATGTGTTTTTACTCCCTGTGTGTGGCCAGAAACTGCTGAGGAACCCACCAGATTCTTGGTGGAGCTGGGTGTGAGCTACCGTGTTCCCAGCTGAAAACCGTAATCTCAGGTTGTGGGGAGCTGGAAGGTCTCGGGATGCTCTGTGTGTGTCAGGTTGGGCCCCTCTCGGCACAGCCTCAAGCCACAGGCTCCGGGGCTCCAGCCAAACTTCCTCCCATGTTGAGATGATGTTTACGTAGCCCTCGAGGCCACGCTCCTGCCCATAGCTGGTGCCTTGGGCTGCCCCTGAGGATCTCCAGTCTCTCAAGCCTCTCTTGAGCCCTCTCAACAGACTGAAGGAAATGGTCAAGAGTTCTCACGTGTCAAGATTTGAGTAGGAGATAATGGTGACCCTTGTCTTTTTTCGTCCAAAGCCAAAACACACAAATGGGCTCTGTTTGACTTGGGTGAGGGCTTGGAGAGAGGATTCAAGCTCTTTGTTCTATTTTACCTTTTGGTGAAGGAGCACATGGAGCAGCGCTGAGTTTAAAGCCTTTCAAACCGGGGGGTGTGGGAGCTGATGTGGGTTCTGGAGGTCACCTCGCTGACCCGCTTCGTCCACAGCCCAGAGGGAAAGTGAAAACTGAGCTGTTATAACACATCTTGGTGAAGATGGCAGAGTCCAGAGGACTCTTTCTGCCCACGGATGGACGGAGTGAGGGGAGAGACCCCTGGGATGTGTGAGGCTGCGGTGCCTGGGGAGGGGACCGACCCCACGAGGCGGCTTTGCTTTGGGGTCACCCGTTGCTCCTGCTGCTGACCCGCTCCTGCTTCCCCAGGATCACAAAGACCAGCCTCCGCTTCGACCCTGCCTTTCCCGAGGACATCGACAGGATGAAAGTCACTGGCGTCTCCTATTTGGGCTCCAAACTGAAGTTCACCATCACCAAAAAGGAGATGAGGATCAAAGTGACCGAGTCTCCCTGGGACCCGGCGGGGTCTCCCCTGGAAGCCGTGCTGGAGGCCTCGGGGCAGCGGTTCCCCCTGCATGGAGGTACGGTGTCACTGCCTGGGCTGAAATAAGGACAGGCTGGGGAGAAACCGCTCCCGTATCTCACACGGGTTGGTTCTTGTTGTAGGGCAGAGCGTCTCCTTCCCCACGGCAGCCGGCTGGATTCAGAGGGCATCCACTGAGATGCTTTAGACCTTGGCTGGTCTGGGCTTCACTCACTGAAGCGGCAGAAACAAGTTGAGGAGCGGATGTCGGCGGAGGGGGAAGGTAAAGGTGGGGGTCCCAGGCTGCGCCATAAACCCTTTCCCCCCCCGGAATGTGTGTGCTGTCTTTCTTTGTGGCCCCAGGGTGGGTGGTGGGCTCCGAGCTCTCCCCATGGCTGCAGCTCCCCAAGTGACCCTGAGCATCCCTGTCTGTGCTGGGGGGGCACTGAGCCCCTCGCTCCCCTTCACATGCCTTCAACCTCTCTGGCTTCGCAGAGGAGACCAAATCCAGCCTGAAAGTGACTGTTTAAAATGAGTTTTCTAAACACCCGGGGCTTGTTTATGCTCTAAACATCTGCGTCTCTAAGGAAGCCCCAGATGATAGATCTGTACGCGGTCCAGCCCATGTGTGCGCCGACTCCCAGCTCCTCCAGCACGTCCCGGCTTGGTCCTCGCCTTCTCCCAGGGGCTGGAATGACCTTGGCCTCGGCTCTTCCCCACGTCGCTCCCGCCTGGAGCATCCCTTGGCCGCCACGGCTTCTGGGGTTTCCGTACACCGTGCAGCCGGGACCCCCGCATCCCGCTGACCCCCGCAACGAGAGACTCTGCCGAGGCAGCAGGGACGGAAGTCAGGCTGGAGCTGAGCGTTATTTTGGCAGTAAACATTAGTCACGAAGTACACGGTCAAAAGCATTTCAGCCCCGTCTGCGCAGCCCATGGCTCCTTTTCTTCCAAGTTGTTTGGCGTGTAACATCCCTATCTCGTTTTTAACCCCTTATCTGCATCATCATCTCTCTTCTCCAGCAGATTTGGAGTTAAAGCCTTGTAACCTGGCGTTTGAAGGGCTATGGGAAGCCCGGGCATCAGTTATCTCTGTTGTTCTGCCAGACAACAAGCACCGTATATTTCTGGGGCCCGGGCAGAGCCC
>KZ509423.1:2377-13903 GCA_002844005.1 Limosa lapponica baueri | reverse complement strand
GCTTCGGGGAGCGGGGACAGGGAGGGGGTGCGGACAGAGCGGGACCATCCGTCCCGGAACCCAGCTCTGCAGCAGATGTCATAGACGTCCCACGGTGGCAGGCGAGCGAAGGAGGCAGAAGGGCTCCAAGCAGAGGAGGAGGAGACCGGGTACAGCTCCCCCGGGGTCTGTGCAGCAGATGAGCCCTCCTGCCTTTGGAAGCCCGTCAAGCCAGGGCCTTTCGTGATTTTCCTTCTCCCACCATCTCTCGAAACGGTTGTCTCATTTCTGGGGTTTTGGTGCTACGGTCCAGAAAATAAGTAAAAATAGACTGAACTAAATGAACTCATCCTGTGGGAAGATTTCTATCCTGCCTTTTTTTTTTTTTTTAGCAGCGTGCAATTCGAGCAGTAGATAGTTGCTGCACTACTGGTAAAGGCAGGTCCATTGTAGGAAAGAAAAGTGCATTTTTTGAGTAACAGTGGGAAGCTGAAGGCACAAAAATGTTGGAGCATTCCCAGCAGTTGCTCTCAGCAGGACTGTGGCTGTCACAAGTGTTGAGGATCCCCGGTCCCACCTGCAGGAACAGTCTCCTGCCCAGGTCCCACCACGCTGGCTGCTCAGTGATCCATTGCCCTCGGAGAGATGAGACATCACGCAGCAGCGAGAGACATCAGAGAGAAGCCAAGAAGCATCAGCCGGCAGCGAGCTGAGCCCAGGAAGGAAAATTGGAGTAACACAAAGGAACTCCACCTTCTGTGGTGTCCAGCAGCAGCAGAGCCATGCCAGACCCAAGGGTCCTCATGTCACCCTCGCTGTGGGATTGCTGCAGGCATGACAACTGGCAGCAGAAGAGTGGAAAGAGGTGGCCAAGAGCTCTAAGTCTCTTTAGTTAAGACCTGATGTACAGAAAGAATGGTGGCAACCCAGGCTGGGTTCAGCAGGCCAGGGCAGAGGCAGCTCAGACCCAAGCCAGTGGCCAGAAGGGACGGGCACCAAGAAGAGCTTGGAAACCTCTGCAGCTGAAGACAGAAGAGCACGTCCTTCCAGGCTCTGGCCTCCTCTATCCCAGGAGAGCACTTCTATAAAACCTGGTACGATCCTCTGGTGTGTTTCAAAAGCAGGAACAAGTTCCCTTCAAACACTTTGTCCTGTAACGGGCTGTCTCTTGAATCCTTCTAACAGAACCTGCTTAGCTCTCAGCCCTGCTCTAGGGATCCTTCAGGGTCTAGGCGTAAATGTCCAAACAACCATCCTGCTCTCCTCTCCTCCTCAGCAGCACCACGAACACGGGCTGCTTCCAGAATCTACCTTCACTTTGGGGGTTTTCTGCAAAACTTGGGTTACTTGGAGAAACTTGGAGAAACAGAACATTTAAATATATATATATCTGGGAATATTAAGCACAAATATTCAGTCTCTCTTTTAAAGAGATTTTAATAAATTATATGAATAGATTTTATATTTGGATAATGAGTTCATCTCTAGCATTTCACAGATGTGTGCTATTTAAGTGCTCCTGCAGAAAGATCATACATTCAAACATGGCCCTTGATTAGTCTTGCCTCATCCCTCACATTAGAAAGGACAAATGTTCACAGCAAGAGAGCACTGCTCTTGGTACCAGCTCCCTCAGAAAATACCACAGCCCATGGTCTGGTATGTGTTCGGGGAAGGAAGGTGAATTCTGTTCTTGTCACAAGAACAAGTATTAACTATTGGTCTCCAGTTTCTGCTCTCTGGTACCCGTATGCGTTACTCAGGAGTAACCACTTGATTTTATCAAAGAATCCCAGTTTGAGACAAAAGAAGCAGCAGAATTAAGGCTGCTCCCCTGTAGATCAGTACCTGGCATTGTCAGGAGCAGGAAGAGACACTTCTTGCAGCTAAATCAGCATGAACGCACACCCAGAGATAACCCGCCGCCGCCGCCGCAGCCATGGAAGAACATTTTCACAAGACACCCGAACTAACTCCAGTGGTGCCACCCACTATCTCCATCAACCTCCCTCTGCTTCCTGCGGCTCCTCTGCAAACCCCTTCTCTGTCGGCAACACGCTGTAAGACCCGGTTCCACGTTAGTGACTCAGCCCAGGAGAACCCGAGCAGCGAGACAGGGAGCTGAAGGGTACCTTTTTAGTCCATCGCTTCACCCCGTTATATCCTTTGGTTACCAGCTGTCTGTGGAAAAAGCTGTTAAAGAAGTGAACCTAAAAAAAAAGAGAGAGAGAGGAGGAATGGGCACAGAAATCCTCATGCACAGTCACTGCCCTTCCCCCAGGACAGTTTATACAAAACAGCTTGTAACGAGGCATTATTTAACGCAGGTTTGGAAACGGCACAACAGCAGGGACAAAGCGAGGCTTTGCCAAGCCTGAGCTACTGCTGCTCTCCAGCAAATAAACCCAGCCTTATTTCCGTGACACACGGCGTGAGCCGCTGCAGCATTTCCATTTACGCTTCTCTATCTCCAGGCACATCATATCTCATCTCCTGCCGGGGACGGACTTGGGAGAAAACCACCAGGATAAGGAGTTACAGTTTTTGTTGATCTTTACAGGGATTAAGGAAGAGAACACTGGACTGGTAAAATGGAGAAGTGGAGAAGGGAGAAACTTCTGGCTTTAGTTGCTGGAAGCTGAGACTCAAAAAAAACCAAACCACCAAATAAAAAATTGATCAAAACAGTTATGAGATTTAATCCAACAACACGGTCATTTGTATTCAACTGCTATGACCACCTCCAGACAAAAACAATGTTCTGCTATTTAAAAGGATTTTTAGGCTATTCCACATCCATTTTCTAACTAAAAACCTACATTTATTGCAAAAAAATGTAGGCTTATGTTAAAAAAAAATTATTTAGCTCCAGGTTAACACTATTATTCCCTGTGCTTAGCTTCTTGCAATTACAGGAACAGATTAATACAAATGGAAATCTGCAACATCTGTTTTTAATAATTCTGCTAGTGTAGAGGTGGTAGAAGGCTTTAGTTATTACTTGAAGAAAAAAAATAAGTTAGAAAATTCCGCATCTGAAACCAGCCTAACACCCATTAGCCACGCCAACAGACTTCAAACCTGCGTTCCGAGGTACCAGCGCAAAGTCTCCCATGAGGATTTCAATTATGCACGATGAAGAAAAAGCAGAGACAAGCAAAGAGATACAACCTCCACCGGCACAACCCCGGCACCCGCTCGGGGAGCGGGGAGAACGCTAACGAGGAATCACCACCAACAACCATCAAAGCAACCGCGCTCCCTCCCCCCGGCTCGAAGATGTGAGGAGCTGCGTTCCGCAGAGCTCATCTAAAAATGGCTTTGTTTGGTTCTTCCTTTGTGGTCCCACCTGAAAATTGTTCAGCTCTGCTAGCAAACAGATGGCTTTTTATAATTGCCACTGCTGCAAGTGCACTCAGACAAGGGGGGGAGGTGTGTTTCTTGATATTTTTTTTTTCTTTTCTTTTCTTTTTTCCAACCGCCACCAACAGTTCGGCAGCAGCAAGCGTTCTGTTGAGGATGCACAAACCAGAGAGTCCCGCAGAGTGAGCCCTGCCGAGGAAGCGAGCGGCTCCGCATGGATCCGTGCTCCCTGGGCAGGAATCTGCCGGGGGGGGGGGGTGGAAGCAGCGACCGCCGGCCTGGATCCGCTGCCACCGCTCAGGGTTTGGCATCCCAGCAGAACCCCATGGTCACGGGGAATCTCTGCTCAAACACCCGGCTGGTGAGCAGGGGGTGGGTAAAGTCCTTCAGCAGCAGATCAGCTGGAGACACAACGCTCCGAGAGCTCTAAGGGATGGGTGAAACCAGGGAACGCTGTCTTCTACAGGAACCTCACAGCATCGGGCTGCCAGAGAGCCCCTGCAGAGCCAATCTGTAAGCTCCTGGAACGAGGGCACCAGCACTGAAAACTGCATTTTAGCACGGGAAAGGAAGAGAATTTGAGAGGGGACAGCAACAGTTGTAACGGAGCCACCCAGAGCATCACCGAGCTGAACCCCCAGCCTGTATCTGCAATAGTCAACGTTTCACCCCTCCCTCTCAATCTCTCATTAGGTAACATTTGCATAATAACAAAAACCCTCACCTTTTCAGGGACTGCATCCATTATGAGTTCACCATACATGTTAATTATCTGTAAGAGTCAGTAAATACGTGAGTAGGTACAGAGTAAGTTTTGTAAAACTCAAATTCACACGTTCCCGTAAACCGCAGGGACCCTTCACACGTGGAGCAGCGCTAAGGAGGTGAGCAATCAATCCCGGCGGCACTCTGCCGCAGCCTGAAGGACCAGCACCCTGGAACTAATGGTGGTGGGCCCGCAGAGAGACTCTAACTGGCTGCTGGAAGCCTGCCGCCATCAGAAATGCACTTTAATTCAATTTACAGCTACTGGTGCGTGCCCTGGGCACTGCAGCCGCCCTGGCTTCTTGGCCGCCGGCCACAGTCTGATGCTTCACACTCTGCTGTTCTTGTCATCTGCTGGAGCTCGGGCACGGAGGGAGATGCTAAAATCTACACGGGTAGCCACTATTTTCCCAAAATAGTTCAACATTTCTTCCAAAAGGGAACAGTTTAGTTGTGACACCTCCCGTCTCCCAGGCTTGTAACCGCTGCAAAAGCTGCTCCCAACTTCTCCTACCTCTCACGTGTAAAGCCAGGATGCAGCAGGGTAACAACTGACATCCCAACACAAATGGGGTAAAAAAAGGGGGTAAGGAAGCACACAAACACCAAACATCTCTGACCTGGTCATTGAGCCAGTTCTGGCCTTCCAGTGTGGCTAAATCATCCATATCTAGCATGTGCTTATTATAGAAGACCCGGAAATTGCAAGTGGAGGTTTTTGGATGTTTTTCCCGATACTTCATGATTTCCCTGGTGATAAAAGGTTTTCTGAAACAGGATTGAAAAGGTAGAAAAGAAAAATCAGTCAAGGTCATATCAACCGGAGTCGTGTTGGGTGTCGGGGCGTGCAGGAGCAAAGCAAGCAATTTGTCCTTTACCACCTCCAGAACGGGATACTGCTACACACCTGTGGGAGAAATCTTCATTAAAGACTTCTTTTAATCTTCCCATGACATCCTTCTCACAGAGTGGAACTAAACTGCCATATTTCTTCATAACTTCATCTAGGAATCCTTTAAATATACCAGAGAAATCAAAGTACAAACAGGTGAGAAACCCTCCGAGTTCCCCGTTTCTCCCGAGCAGGAGCATCCATCACTCCGTGCCCAACCAACACCCCACCCCCAGGGAAGGACAGATTTCAGAAATCTCAGCTCAAATTGGCAACACCAAATAAAATCAGGGGAAGGAGGACGAAATAAAAAAAAGCAAGAATCTGATCACTCGGCTTTACAGGGACAGATCAGACCCCGTTCTCCCCTCATACACATAGATATCTACACCAAACTACTCATACCAGCGCTAGGAGAACCCAGCCCACTGCTTATTTCAATTAGCATCTTATACAATTTTACTGCAACATGAAAAGGCATCCATTTCTGCAGCGGTTTCCAGTGCAAACCCGCTCTCTTGTCCTTAGGGAATGCAGAATCACTGTCCCCAAAGCCAGCTGGCAGAGACCTGCCATCGGGGGGGCCCCTGCTGCCACCACAGCAAAGGGGGGAGGCACCAGGGGGACCCTCGGCAGGTTCAACCCATTTACCCCGGGGATGGCATTTAAGGTGCCAGGGACGGCCGTGCCAGCCTGCCATCGCTTGGGAGACCACGGCACCAGAAACAAAAGATATTGAGGAGGAAATAACGAAGAGGTGGATGCTGGAGGAATTAAAAAACCCAGGAAATGGATTACTTTTTTTATCTGACACAAAACTGGAACAGTGGAGACATAAATCCCACCCAAGCACCCAAAACCACTTCAAGAATGAAAGAGAATGGAAAACAGGATTTCAACACTTGCTAGGGCATAGGAGAAAAAGGACCCAGTTGTCCAGCTGTCTGAAAATGAGTTTTCAAACGCAGCAGAAAAACCCCACGATCTGTGGATCTGAGCTCAGAGCCCCGGGAAGCCGCAGGGACCCAAACCCCGTGACTCTTCCCCGGCCTGTGACAGCAGCCAGTGTCACTGCCCAGGGCACTGCACGTTCAGGGCTCTGATTACTAAAGCTTTAACAGCTTTTCCTGGAAACTTTCAAAGATGGGGATGGGAAGAAGCAAGGCGAGAGAAACACCTGGCAGAGAAACGTGCCAGAACAGCAGCAGTAAGAAAATAGAAAGAGAAAGGAGAGAGACCAAGAAGAAAAGAAAAAGAGACCAGAAAAGCTGTGAAGATCCAGCAAGGAGAACCCCTGGCTGCGGGACAGAAGGAAGGGGGACTGAAGAGGGAGATCAGACAAGGAAGAATTCTTCCTGGGAAGAGAGCCTTCCTCCCAACCCTGCCACACTCGCCTCAACTTCCATCCCGTACCTCCCAGCAGAGTGTGGCAGGGAGGGTATTTCTCACTCTGGCTGCAAGTCTAGATAGAAGATGCGAGGGGATGTAAGCGTACCTTGTTCTCTCTTAATACATAACACTTTAAAAGCTTTTTCTTCATGAACACAGAGGAAGGACCGTTCTCGTAGCTACAGCTCAGAGCAGCAGAGCTCCAAGGGACCTCCGGCGGGACTGACCTCGCCTGGGCTGGTGCAACCGCTTAACTCCAGGAGGAAAATACAACGTTCTGACCTGGCGCAAGACCAGACACCCATCATGAGCAGGATTTACCAGGGAGCTCTGTCTGACACCGCACAGCACCTCAGAAAGCACTAAATACTGCAGCCCCTTAACTTCCACGTTCAGCTGCTGCAGAGAACGCAAACCCCGGGACGTCTCCTTCGGGCACCGACCCCAGCACCTCCTGCCGGCTCAGCAGTGCCTTTCAGGGTGCAGTTAACTGTTAACAACACCCCAAAACAGGCAAGAGCTCCTGTACACTGATATACCAAAATTAAAACTCTTTTTTACAGCTCTCCAGCTGAGAAACCCCCGCAGCGCTGTACGTCAGCGTGAGCGTGTCCCTGGTCAGACCTGGCTTCGATCCTTGGGGAGGGACCCTCAGCTCTGCAGGAAGTGGCAACTGGTCTCACCTACTTCCATTCAGAAGCCGGGAAGAATTCTCTTACAACTGTCAACTGTGGGAAAGTTCAGTGTATTTGGCACCTGTTTTTTTAATTTTATTTTAAGTAATTCAGGCCTCCCATGAACAAGAATATGACTGCCTATCGGGCCACAAGAATTTGACCTTTGCCACCCTGGTATAATCTTGGTTCCCAACTGTCACAGAAGGATCACGTCTCTCTCTCTGCTGCACAAACTGTAAAACTCCGTTGCAGAAGCAGCCCGTTCCCTGTTGTACCAGCTTCCCTCCGTTTCTCCCACAGCGCCTGGTCCTTGCTGGATGGGGAACACAGTCAGAGGAACGCATCCCACACTACCTCGTGGATATGGAAAGCTAAACCACCTTCTGAGGTTCAGTGCCTCCTTCTTCACACTCTGCTTTAGAGAATCAATTGCAAAACTGAAGGACAAAAAGGTGGGCAGAAACATCAGAAGCATGTCAAACTTCAAACAATCCCTTCAACATCAGCTCTGGGTTCAGGGGAATCTCTGAGGGCAGTTTCTCCAGAGGAAAACTTCGGTTACGAGAACCCCTCTGAACCCTGTATTATTAGCACTAGGTGTCCAACATGTTAGCTCACCACTCCTTACCACGGGTACAGTGTGCTGCTGGACATAAATAAGACACCCATTACTATTTTTACCACGTTCCTCGTTAGAGAGACTATCAAATACTGCACATTCAGCACTGAGTAAAAAAACCCCAAAGCCTTTTTGCTGAGCTCTTTGCTAGGACTAGTCCTGCCTTTATAAAAAGTATTGTCTAACAAGATTCACTAAAGCCTACTTTATGAACAATCAAAGAGAAAACGAGGTGACAATGAGCAATATCTGGCTATCAAAACCTGAGGTTCATGAAGTGACTTAGTTTCAGGCTAAGACAGAGCAAGAGAAGCGCGGGTAAGGCTGGAAGGAAGTATTGGAACAGTCAGGATTTTCAGAAACCGAGAGTAAAAATTGCCAACCATTTAAAAATTGGAAGTTTTAACTCCGTATCATCTTCTGAAACCACCTGATAAAAGACATTTAAAATGTCTATCAATCAAAAATTTTCCACAAAGATTCCAATTAAATTACACTGTGTTCTCTAAAACAAAAGAAGGCACCATTCCACTACCCCCCAAACCGCTTGACACACAAGCAGGGGTTTGTTCCTCCTCCTCGCAGCCTCCCTTCAGCGAGTGTTTGCTGCGCACCCTTTGCAATTCACAACAAGAAACCCTTTTAATAAAGGAATTTAGGGCAACACGTGAACCCCAGGATACACCCAGCAGTTTTCTGGAACTCCTGGAAGCCCTGGGATATGTAAAAGGAATACCACAAAGCCACGCTGCCAACTGCTCGTCAGCCACCAGGGAAGATTTGGGACTGGTCCTTTTGCCTCCCTTCCGAGGTCCCGGTTTCAGTCCTGTGCTTTCTGCTGGAGGCTCCTCAAGGGGACTTTTACAGTAAGGGTGATCGAGCAACTTTGCGCTGAAAATGTCCGGGTTTAAGGAGCCCTCCACTTCCATTTGGCTAGAGCTGTCCTCGTGTTGTGCCAGCTCCGTGGAGAGAGGTCCGTTTGCAAAATTATCATTGAGGTCAGAATCCTGCAAGGAGGATTGTGACAGTACCATCCCATCTACACCCAGAACCTCATGAGATTCTGCAGCAGCTTGACCTGAAACAGCAATTTCTTTCCCTGTCGTGGAGATGAAAGTGTCAGAGCAGTGATCCTCCGCCAGAGCCCCGTTGGTCTCCACGTGGGGCAAGGTCTCTGCCCCCGGAGAGGTTCCAGCGGGTGGTTCTGGTGGGACACCATCCGCACCTCCATCCTGCCCTCTGGATCCTGGCTCCTCAGCACACGGGAAGACATCCCGCACTTGGCAGAGCTCGGGCACACGCACTTCCTTCTCCTCGCCTAAAGATCTGGGAGTACGACTGTTCATATCTGATAAGCTGTACCGGCTCCAGAGACGGCTGCTTTTAGATTTCCAGGAGGAAAGCCAATTACACAATCCACTTTCGAAATCCCGCTGGAGCGTCTCCTGATGGTCCCTCGTAACTTTCTCCACCCACCTTGGCTTGATTTTTCTCAATTTGCAGGTCTTGCCTCTTGCTTGAATGTCCGCGGATCTTATAATTCTATACCGAAACCTAACCATAGACAGTTTCTTATGCATCATAAATAAAGTTCTCTTTTTTACAGTATGATGGTTAAATTTGGACCTCTTTATAGTTGTCAAGGGGCCACAAGTTCCATTCCACTCCCTTTGCAACAGCATTTCCTTTGATAGTTGTTTAAAACTACTAGGATTGCGTTGCCCTCACCATTATTGCTCTCGCCCCCGCCAGACACAAAACCCCCTTTCTTTACAGGTAGGGCAGCACCTTCCAGCGTCCCCCCCGAGACATAATGGATAGTGCCAGAGATGCTATTAGGAACAGCGACAGTTTCAAACTCCTCATTCAAGGGGAACTGGCTCTGAAAGGATCCATTGTTGAGTTCTCTTGCTTCTTCTCCAGACGGGTGCTTGGCTTTGCGACAGGGATGGGACCTTTTTGCTCTCGGTAGCTCCGTAAGGAAAGCTGCGTGGTTCAGCAGGAGGTTTTTGATAGGATTCTGCACCTACAGGCACACGCGGAGCCCACCTGCCTCGGAGCCCAAGTGCCCTCCTCCTGCAGTGCACTCCTCCGCACAGTCTGCTGTGATTCGGGCTCACAATTAGCTGAGGGCTCAGTCTTGTCTGCTTAGCTAGGAAAAACTGCCGTTGGAAGCAGGATTTCCCAGGCTCCCCACATCCAGCGGTCCATCTTCTAGACTGGGCCAGCAACTGACTTCTTTTCCAAAGCAAACGCCTGCTGTGGTTTTTCATTTTTCTGCCGCATTATGCTCTTGGAAAACAGCTGAAAGAACAAGAGAAAGGAATTCAGAGTTATCTGGGCTGTAAAGTAACAGCAAAACACTGAGGCACATTCCTATCTACAATCCCACCCGTCCTCCAGACACAACCCCGTGTTCCCCAGGACGCTCCCACTTGCCCCAGAAGGAAGAAGCAGTAGCTGCAATGGCTGGGTGGGTAAAGGGGCTCCTCTCATTTACCTTCCCTCGAGGTAAGGCAATGCCCGGGTAATCCCCACCCAGCCCACTCGGTGTACCTAATTCCTGGCTCTCCAGCCTGAGGTCAAACCTCCCTCCATACCCCTGCTGCAGAGAAGCAGGGTTAACCAGCTCGCCGCAAAAGCCTTTGGGAAAACAAAACTTGGAAGCCCAAGTTAGTCAACAAGTGTGTGCAGGTTCCCGGCTCCACCAGCGCCGTGCAAAACACTTCTCTTGTGCAATAAATGCCACCTGGAAACTCTTCACACGCTCACACTAGCCCTTCCCTTAAAGGAACAGCGATGCCGCAGAAATGCTGATTTTCTGCCTGGCTGGAGGGTGACCCAGCTCACCCTGCGAATGGTTCCTCCAGATTTACAGCTCGCCCCCTGTGACACCACCACCAGGTTCCACCAGCTCTGCACTGACAAAGCAATACCAACACAGGACACCAGTAATCACCTCAAAAATCCCTTTCCCCACCAAAAACCTACCTAAGTGTGCAGTAAGGATATATCTGAGAGTGCGCAAGAGCGTAAAGCCCGCATAGTAATATCTGATCATCTTCATCACGTAACTAAAAATATTAGTTTAGAGGTGGAAGGACCCCGAACCCCAAGCGGAAGGCACCAGCTGCACACACAACATCGGGCATTTCATGCAAATTCTGCCGGCCTCACCAAGCACCACACACCACATCCTGTATTTAACAACAGTTTGTATTTTTCTCACATCCAGAAGTGGCTTTGCCCCCCTCCTCTGTCCAACTGCCTCTGACTTACAGACTACTATAACAAACCTTCCCTTAGCCCCCCAGGCGTTACACACAGGCATCACCTACCTGAAAATAAAGGAGCCTATACATGGAAATAAGACATTAACAATTGGACTTTTAAAGGCGAACGCTGGGCACCTGCAGAAGCAGGGATTTAAAGTCTGACTTGAAAAGCTCTTCTGCATTTTTCACTATGCTCATCTTAGACATAAACAGGATGTGTCTTTTTTTGTCTTCGGTGGAGGAGTGGGAGGGGAGCAGAAACGCCGAGAGGGTGAAGAATGTCACATTTAGTGCTCGGGCAAGGCATTCCCACCTCAGAGGAAACAGCCCTGAGCTCAGCACCCACAGCCCAGGAAGGAACAGGGCAACCTGCACCAACAGAGATGTGCAGGGCGGTACAGCTGACAGCAAAATCACAGCCATCTCCACAGAGCCAGGAATCCAAGGGGCTTCTGCCAACACAGCCAGTCTGGAGGGCTCCAGGAAGGGCACAGGATGAGGGTATCGGCTCCTCCACTTCCCAGAGCCTTGGCCATACCTGCCCAGTGACCCTGCACCATCCCCGCC
>KZ509422.1:15927-31573 GCA_002844005.1 Limosa lapponica baueri | reverse complement strand
GGCTTTGACCCTTGTAATTTTCTGTCTTCATAACCTCACAACATCCTTGTAGTCCTCATGAGTGTCCTGCCCCTTCTTCCAAAGGTCATAAACTATCTTATTTTTCCCTGAGTTGCAGCCAAATCTCTCTGTTCAGCCAGGCTGATCTTCTTCTCCACCAGCTCATCTTTCAGCACATGGGGATGACCTGCTCCTGTGCCTTTAGGATTTCCTTTTTGAAGAATGTCCAGCCTTCCTGGACTCCTTTGCCCTTCAGGACTGCCTCCCAAGGGCCTCTGTCAACCAGGCCCCAAAACAGGCCAAAGCCTGCCCTCTGGAAGACCAAGGTAGCAGTTCTGCTGACCCCCCTCCTTACTTCTGTGAGAACTGAAAACTATCGTTTCATGATTGCTATGACCAAGGCAGCCTCCAACCCTCACACCCCCCACAAGTCCTTCTTTGTTTACAAACAGCAGGGCTCCCTCCCTAGTCATTTCCCTCACCAGCTGTGTCAGGAAGTTATCCCCAACACACTCCAGGAACCTCCTACACTGTTCCCTCTCAGGTGTATTGTATTTCCAGCAGGCATCTGGTAAGGTGAAGTCCCCCAAGGGAACAAGGGCTAGCGATTGTGAGACTTCTCCCAGCTGCTTATAGAATATTTCATCTGCTTCTTCATCCTGATTGTATGAAGACCACTGTGATATCTGCCTTGTTGGCCTTTCCCTGATTCTTACCCATAAACACTCGACCCTGTCATCACCATCTTCAAGCTCTAGACAGTTAAACTCTCCCTAACGTACAGGACCACTCCACCGCCTGTCCCTTCTGAAGAGTTTATAGCCATCCATTGCAGCACTCCAGTTGTATGAGTCATCCCACCATGTTTCCATGATTGCAACTATATCATAGTTTTCCCACTGCACAATGGCTTGCAGCTCCTCCCGTTGCCCGTGCTATGTGCACTGGTGTAGATGCACTTCAGGTGGGCTATTGATCCTGCTGAGGTTTTTTTGTGGGAGAAGCCCTAATTCCCATGTGACTTCTTTCAAGCACTTCCGTGGTTTCTAACACTTCAACAACCCTTGCATCTTTGCTGTGCCTTTGCCTATATGAATATAAAGGTCTTACATTTTAATTTTTTTAATTAATTAATCATTTAAAAATTACAAAAAAATGTAAAAAATAAACTGAACATGCTGTGAGTACTAGTGAAGAGTGACTGTGGGGTTAGGACAAGCAAGGAGACTTGTAATACGGTCTTTCAAACATGACACAAGCTTCTACGTGTCACACAGCATACCAGATTCCTCTGGCATCTGGCCAGTCACGTGCCATCCCAGCACATGTTAGCAAAGGGGACACTGGCTTGTCGAAGAGAAAATGATCCTGGATGCCAAAATGGGACCAGAGAGAGAGACAAACAGAGAAAGAGAAAAAACAAACCAAAGCTGAAGTTTATTCAGGGAAGCAGTATAACACTGTCTTATGCATTTAATATGAAGGCAATTAATATAAGTAAATCACATAGCATGGCTTGTGAACCTGGTTCCTTCCTGACTGAAAACTAAAAGTATTTTACCCAGGTGACTTTCTTAGAGGGCAGGTTCTTGCAGATTCTCACTGACACTGGTAATATGACTTAAGTTTTGCCAAAAAACATTTTTGAATTGTAGAGAGGAAGGACCTAATACCACATACACAGAACAGAGGGGATTATGAAGGAACTTAACCACTATAACCAGAAATGTGCATCCACATACAGACAAATTTCAGGGTAGGAGAAGGCAACGAGTCCTTAAAGATAGCAAAATATCCAACGCTAGATCTGAAAAGAGATTTCTCCAGCATAGAGATGTAGCAGTTTATTTTGGGTATGAATCAAGGTAGGAATTAAATCGGTGCTAAGCTTGATCTTTTGGAATCACAGACTTGTTCTGTTCCTCAGTTCAGTGAGAAATCAGAGATTCAATTTCTGATTTAATAAATGTATCACTTGGTGTGCCACAGACTTGCCACATTCCAAATCGTTTTGGTTTCAATTGGCTGGTTTTTTTCCCAAGCAAATAAGCATTGAATTTCATGTGTGTGCTGAAAAATTATTAGTTCTTAATTCCTCAAATGCTGTCATATGAAATGTTGTGGGGTTTTGTTGGTTGGAAGGGACCTTAAAGATCATCTAGTTGATAACTTTACCTTTTCCCCCCATCAACTGAGAAATTTAGGCCTTCATCTTTGAATGCCCTGTGATGAGCGTGATGCAGCCCAAACACCAACCATACAGAAAAAAAAAAAGAGAGAGTTCTCTCTGCTCATCATAGGGACACAACATTTATTTCCTCAATTTGCTCCACACTACATTTTTGTTTCAGAGAAAAAAAATCCTACTTTTGCAAGAAATCAGCCGAGCACTATTAGTTTCCCTTACATGCCTATGGCCCAAATATGCAAACTATTGAATGCCTCCTGTGTTGAATGCTATTCAACCCTCACTGGTTTGAGTTTACAAAAATCAAATGGTGCTTATTAATGTTTGGCAGAAAGCCTGACATCTTAGAGGTTCAAGATCCTAAAATACTGAAGGAAGTAAGCAATGATATGAGATAAAGATGGAATCTGAGGTTGCAACATTCGATGCCCTGATTTTCATAAATTTGCATTACTGTGAAAACAAACAAAACAAGGCAAAATGCTGAATCAGTGAAGCCTATTCCACTTCCTAAAGAACTTAACTGGTAACCCATGAAGTAATTATGTTCTCAGTGCTCTAATTTTGATCTGTGCTTCTTGAAGAGCTCTCTGTGCTGAAGAAGACAATGAACTAAAACCTAAGATAGGTAATCAGTATCTTGTCAGTAATCATATTGACAAGGCCATTCAATGAAAAAAGTTACTGATCTTACATAAATTCTTAACTCCTGGTTAATCCAGAGTGTAACACCTAGTTGCAGGGTTATAAATAGTTATGTTATTTCATCAGCTCCCTTTTGGTTGATGTTATGGATTAATGTGCTATGAATATAGCTAACAAGGTGCAGCCATTCCTTTAGCTAGAATCATAGAATAATTTGGGTTGAAAGGGACCTTTGAAGGTCATCTAGTCCAACCCCCCTGCCATGAGCAGGGACATCTTCAACTAGATCAGGTTGCTCAGAGCTCCGTTCAACCTGACCTTGAATGTTTCCAGGGATGGGGCATCTACCACCTCTCTGGGCAACCAGAGGATATTTAAAATGCACGTTAAAGCTTTGGGGTTTTTTGAAACAATTTTCTAGATTTTTGCATTTTTAAAAGTCTCAGTATGGATCCCTGTTACGGATTTTCAAAATAGTTGACTGTCGCCCTGTTTTGCCATGAAAACACTTGGAAACTTTGATCCTCTCAAACATGTCTCTGCAGGAACTGAAAAATGAGATGATGCAACAAAATCCATGATGAAAATCCTTGTGTTCCTATCTGTGTGACAATGAAAACTTTTTATGGACCTCATCCTTCAAGTCCTTAAACACAGTTATGGGACTGGGAGAAGTTGACCTGGATGCAGTTTGCTACAATCATTTTGGAGAAATTAAAATTAGTGTAGTTTTGACATAAAAAAATTATAGCAAAAACCCCACACCCTGACAGTCTAGAATACAGAAAATATGTAATATTTATCTCAATTTAATACTAATAGTTTCAATTGTTACTAATAAAGAAAATATGAATCTTTTCTAAAGGAGTTAACCAAAATAGATTCCTGAATTGACTTTATAATTTGGACAAAGAGGTGGCAATAGCCATATATTTTTGATTTGACAGAGACCTTCCTATGTGGAACAGAAATGATTTTTTTTTGGATCTGCACAGTATGTATTTAGCCAAAATATAGAGTCTGGACAATTTGCCATCATGCTAAAAATATTGACAGGCCATTAACTACTGGGTTTATGCTGTGATTATCTTCCTTAGCTATGCAGAAAAGCATGTACACTGAAGAAAGCCAAAGATAAAAATAAATGCAAGTAAACGTGGATGGTGTCAGTACTGGATGTATTGCAGAGCTCCCAGCTTGCATCCAGGCGATCCACCAACTCAGAGCCATGCTCGCTGAAGCAGAAGGTCATCTCTGAAGCTGCAAGAGTAAAACAGTAAAGTTTGCCCAGCCATGCCTAAGGGGAAGTCAGGCAGGAGCTGTTATCAATAAAGAAGAGTAAATTGCTGTTAGCAATAACAAAGAGGCAAGGAAGACAAGGAGGGGGGCCTAGGGTGATGTGACAGAAAAGGATCACAAAACCAAAACAATGGGGCTTAAGCAGGGGTCACATCCAGCATTTGCATGTAAGCCAGAAACTGTCTACAAGAAATCCCCCAAATCCTTTCTGGGAAATTAGCATGCTGGGATGCCTCTCTAAAGTGCCTGTACACTAATGCATGCATCATGGGGAATAACACATGAGGAATTAGAGATCTGTGCACAGTTGCAGGGCTACGATCCTGTTGGGATCACAGAGACATGGTAGCATGGCTACCGAGACTGGAGTGTTGCAATGGAGGGATACGGGCTCTTTAGGAAAGACGGTACAGGAAGACAAGGAGGGGGAGGTGCCCTTTAAGTTAGAGAACAACTGGAACGTATGGAGCTCTGTCTGGGGATGGATGATGAGCCTCTGAGAGCTTATGGGTAAGAATTAAAGCGCATACAGGTATGGGACATTGTGGAATCACAAAACCATAGAACAATTTGGGTTGGAAGGGACCTTTTTAAAGGCCATCTAGTCCAACCCCCCTGCCATGAGCAGGGACATCTTCAACTAGATCGGGTTGCTCAGAGCCCTGTCCAACCTGACCTTGAACGTTTCCAGGGATGAGGTATCTGCCACCTCTCTGGGCAACCTGTTCCAGTGTATTACCACCATCATCATAAAAAATGTCTTCCTTATGTCTAGTCTGAACCTACCCTCTTTTAGTTTAAAACCATTGCCCCTTGGCCTATCGCGACATGCCCTGCTAAAAAGTCTGTCCCCATCTTCCTTATAAGCCCCCTTTAAGTATTGAAAGGCTGCGATAAGGTCTCCCCAGAGCCTTCTCTTCTCCAGGCTGAACAACCTCAACTCTCTCAGCCTGTCCTCACAGCAGAGGTGCTCCAGCCCTCTGATCATCTTTGTGGCCCTCCTCTGGGAGGTTATTAAGCATTGGAACAGGCTGCCCAGGGAAGTGGTTGAGTCCCCATCCCTGGAGGTATGTAAAAGACAGGTAGACATAGTGCTTAGAGATATGGTTTAGTGATGGTTTTTGTCAGTGTTAGGTTGACGGTTGGACTAGATGATCTGAAAGGTCCCTTCTATGATTCTATGGGTTGCCCTGACCCAGGTGCAGGTCCCTGCACTTGGCCTTGTTGAACCTCATGAGGTTTACATGGACCCATTTCTTGAGCTTGTCCAGGTCCCTCTGGATGGCATCCCATCCCTCAGGTGTGTCAACTGCACCACTCAGCTTGGTGTCATCCGCAAACTTGCCGAGGGTGCACTTGATCCCACTATGTCATTGATGAAGATATGAAACAGTGCTGGTCCCAATACGGACCCCTGAGGGACACCACTTGTCACCGCTCTCCATCTGGACATTGAGCCGTTGACTACCCTCTGGATGCGACCATCCAACCAATTCCTCATCCACCGAACAGTCCACCCATCAAATCCATATCTCTCCGATTTAGAGAGAAGGATGTTGTGGGGGACCGTGTCAAAGGCCTTACAGAAGTCCAGCTAGTTGACATCCGTAGCTCTTCCCTTGCCCGCTGATGTAGTCACTCCATGACAGAAGGCCACTAGGTTGGTCAGGCAGGACTTGCCCTTGGTGAAGCCATGCTGGCTGTCTCAAATCCCCTCCCTGTCCTCCATGTGCCTTAGCATAGCTTCTAGGAGGAGCTGTTCCATGATCTTCCCAGGCACAGAGGTGAGGCTGACAGGTCGGTAGTTCCCAGGGTCCTCCTTTCTACCCTTTTTTAAAATGGGTGCAATGTTTCCCTTTTTCCAGTCATCGGGGGCTTCACCTGACTGCCATGACTTTTCAAATATCATGGAGAGTGGCCTGGCAACCACATCAGCCAATTCCCTCAGGACGCTGGGATGCATCTCATCAGGTCCCATAGACTTCTGTATGTTCAGGTTCCTCAGGTGGTCTCAAACCTGCTCTGCTCTTACAGTGGGAGGGACTTTGCTCCCCCAGTTCCTGCCTTGAGGTTTGTCCGCTCGAGAGGTGTGGGAAGGGAAATTTCCAGCGAGGACCGAGGCAAAAAAGTTGTTGAGTACCTCAGTCTTCTCCTTGTCTGTTGTCACCAGTTTGCGAGTCGTGTTCATCAGTGGGGATACTCTTTCTTTGGCCTTCCTTTTCTGGCTGACATCCCTGTAGAAGCCCTTCTTGTTATTCTTTGCATCCCTCGCAACATTCAGCTCCAGCTGTGCCTTGGCCTTCCTGTCCCCATCCCTACACAACCGGGCAGCGTCCCTATACTCTTCCCAGGATACCTGTCCCTGCTTCCACTGCCTGTGCGTTTCCTTCTTGCCCTTTAGTTTGACCAGCAGGTCTCGACTCATCCATGGCGGTCTCTTGCCTTCCTTTCCCGATTTCTTACACCTGGGGATTGAGAGCTCTTGCACTCTATGGAAAGTGTCCTTAAAGATCTGTCATCTCTGTTCTGCTCCCTTGTCCCTGAGGGCAGTTTCCCAGGGGGTCCTACTGACTAACTCCTTGAAGACCTGCAAGTTTGCTTTCCTAAAATTCAGGGTCCTGGCTTTACTCTTCTCCTGACCCATATCCCTCAGGACTGCGAACTCCACCAGTGCATGATCACCGCAGCCCAGGCTGCCTCCAGTCTTGACGTCACCGATGAGCTCACTTGCGTTCGTGACCATCAGGTCCAGTATCGCAGGCCCCTCTGGTAGGGCTGTCTATGACCTGGCTTAAGAATTTATCCTCAATGCATTCTAGGAGTCTCCTGGATTGCCTCCAGCTCGCCGTCCTACTTTTCCAGCAGGTGTCAGAGTGGTTGAAGTCCCTCAGCAGGACGAGAGCCTGTGAGTGCGGTGCCTCCTGTAGCTGGAGTAAGAAGGCTTCATCTATAGGCTCCCCTTGATCAGGCGGCCTGTAACAGACACCAAACACAAGGCTCCCTTTGTTGCCTCTGTCTCTAATTCTTACCCATAGGCTTGCAATCTGCTCGTGGCTATTCTTCAGAGACAGCTCTTCACACTCTATCCATTTTCTGATGTAGAGGGCAACACCTCCACCCCTCCTTCCTCGCCTGTCCCTTCTGAACAGCCTGTAGCCATCAATAGCCGCACTCCAGTCGTGGAATTCGTCCCAACAAGTTTCAGTAATGGCAACTAGGTTGTAGCTTTCTGGCAGCACGGTGGCTTCCAGCTCCTCCTGTTCGTTGCCCACGCTGCGTGCATTGGTGTAGAGGCACTTCAGCTGGGCTGTTGGCCGTGTCACCTTCTTAGAGGATCACCCCTTAATTGCTTTGAGGTATTTCACTGGTGTTTCCCTCTTGGCTCCTTTTACCTCAGGAGCCCCTGGCTCATCTCCATAAGGCTTCAAGTGTGCTAGAGTGTACCCAGCACGTCTCAGAGGGCTAAAGGCCCTCGCTAGCACCTCTAACCTTGATGCGTTGTCCCACAGCTCTTCACGGGCAAGCCTGATATTATCCCCCTTGACATTGCGTAGTGGATGTCTGCTATAGGCTGCCTGACCAGAAAAAACAAGTGGATGAGGCCTTCTACAGACAGCTAGGAGCAGCCTCATGATTGCAGGCCCTGATCCTCCTGGGGGACTTCAACCACCCCAATATCTGCTGGAGGGACAACACAGCAGGGCATAAGCAATCTGGGAGGTTCCTGGAGAGCATCAATGACAAGTTCCTCACCCAAGTGACAGAGGAGCCAACGCGGAGAGGTGCTCTGCTGGACCTCCTGCTCACCAACAAGGAAGGGCTTGTTGGGGATGTGAAGGTCAAAGGCAGCCTTGGCTGTAGTGACCATGAGATGGTGGAGTTCAGGATCCTGAGGGGAAGGAGGGTGAAAAGCAAGCTCATAACCCTGGACTTCAGGAGAGCAGACTTTGACCTCTTCAGGGATCTGCTTGGAAGAGTCTGTCCTGGTTTGAGGTAAAATAGAACCAATTTTCTGTTCAGTAATTTTACTTTTCAGTTAAGCCTCTTCTAACTAACTGAACTCTCCGAAACTAACAGCATAACATTCAGACCCTGTTCACTCCCAGAGTGATAAGTCCTGATTGTTTATAATTTATGCCAAGGGATGGTGTGCAGAGAGGCTCTTGCTTATACTTATTGCTATATCAACCAAGGTCAGCTCAATTTGTTATATGCCCTGTTGGAGGGTCGGAAGCGGAAGAGCGTAGAGGGGTCACACCTGTGGGGAGGAGTAGACAGGACAGGTGACCCAGAACTGACCAACAGGGTGTTCCATCCCATCTGCCCCATGCTCAGTATAAAAGCTGAGGGATCAAAGGGTCAGCCCTCTTTCCTCGATGGCCGGCGTCCAAGGAGGACCCTGTCTGTTCATCTGTCTTTGATCCTGATCGATGCGTTCCTGACTCCAGATCTGGAATCCAGTTCCCATCCATCGCTGAGTCCAGTCTGGGACTTTCCCAGCGCCTGCCGGTGACGTGTTCGTCATCCTGGGAGCTTGATATGGTTTTGTATATATTGTATCTATTTCTTTATTTTCTTTTTATTTTATTATTAAAATTTAATTGAAATAGTTCAGTTTCTTTTAAACTCGTGAGTCTCTTTCTCTCTCTTCCTTCTCTCCCTGAAGGGAGATGCTCTCTGAGAGAGGTCAGAGAGCATCTGTCGTTCGTTTCAGTGGCCAGTCCAGCCCAAACCATGACAGAGTCCCTTGGGATAGGTCCCTGGAAGGAAGAGTGGCTGAAGAAAGCTAGTTAATATTCAAGGATCACCTCCTCCAAGCTCAAGAGCAGTCCATCTCAATGAGCAGGAAGTCAGGCAAAGATGCCAGGAGACCTGCGTGGATGAACAAGGAGCTCCTGGCCAAACTCAAACACAAAAAGGAAGCATACAGAGGGTGGAAGCAGAGCTGGGTAACCTGGGAGGAATACAGAGATACTGTCTGAGCATGCAGAGATGCAGTTAGGAAAGCCAAAGCCCACCTGGAACTGAATCTGGACAGGGATGTCAAAGACAACAAGAAGAGCTTCCAGAAGTAGATAAATGGAAAAAGGAAGGTTAGGAAAATGTGGGCCCCGCTGCTGAATGGAGTAGGGGACCTGGTGACACAGGACATGGAAAAGGCTGAGGTACCAAATGCATCATGGTTTACTAGCAAGACTGGCCTTTGGGAATCCCAGGCCCTAGAGATCAGGGGCAAAGGCTGTAGCAATGAAGATGTACCTTTGATGGAAGAGGATCAATTGGGGGAATGCTTAAGCAAACCTGACATACATAAGTCCATGGGCCCTGATGGGATGTACCCACAAGTACTGAGGGAACTGGCAGATGTCATTGCGAGGCCATTCTCAATTATCTTTGAATGATTGTGGCAATTGGGAGAAGTGCCTGGGGACTGGAGGAAAGCAAATGTCACTCTATCTTCAGGAAGGGCAAGATCCGGGGAAGTACAGGCCAGTCAGCCTCACCTTGATCCCTGGGAAGGTGATGGAGCAGCCAGTCCTGGGAACCATTTCCAGGCACATGAAAGGCAAGAATGTGACTGGGAATAGTCAGCATGGATTCACCAAGGGGTAGTCATGCTTGACCAACCTGATAACCTTCTGTGATGAAATGACTGGCTTGGTAGATGAGGGGAGAGCAGTGGATATTGTCTACCTTGACTTCAGCAAGGCTTTTGGCACTGTCTCCCATAAGATCCTCATAGAGAAGCTGTTGAAGTATGGGCTGGATGAGCAGACAGTGAGGTGGCGTGAAAACTGGCTGGACGACCGGGCCCAGAGGGTGGTGATCAGGGGAACAAAGTCTAGTTGGAGGCCAATAAGTACCAGTGTACCCCAGCTGTCAATACTGGGTTCAGGCCTGTTCAACATCTTCATTAATGATCTGGATGATGGGGCAGAGTGTACCCTTAGCAAGTTTGCAGATGACACAAAACCTGCTGCGGGTTACCCAGCTGGAAAGCAGCTTGGCAGAAAAGGACCTGGTGGACACCAAGTTGAACATGAGCCAGCAATGTGCCCTTGCCACAAAGAAGGCTAACTATCCTGGGCTGCATTAGGCAAAGTATTGCCACCAGGTTGAGGGGGGTGATCCTTTCCCTCTACTCAGCACTGGTGAGGCCACACCTGGAGTCCTGCGGCCAGTTCTGGGCTCCCCAGTACAAGAGAGACACGGAGCTACTGGAGACAGTCCAGCAAAGGTCCACAAAGATGATGGAGGGACTGGTGCCTCTCTCCTATAAGGAAAGGCTGAGCAAGCTGGGACTGTTCAGCCTGGAGAAGAGAAGGCTCAGGGGGGGATCTCATCAATGCTTGATGGAAGGGTGTAAAGAAGACTGAGGCAGGCTCTTTTCAGTGGTGTCCAGTGACAGGAAACAATGGGCACAAACTGAAACACACGAGGTTCTGTCTGAACATCAGGAAACCCTATTTTACTTTGAGGGTGACTGAGCACTGGAACAGGTGTCCCAGAGTTGTCGTGGAGTGTCCCTCCTTGGAGATATTGAAAAGCCATCTGGACATGGTCCTGGGCAGCCTTCTCTAGGTGGCCCTGCTTGAGTTGGGGGTTGGACTAGATGGCCTCCAGAGGTCCCTTCCAATCCACAACATTCTGTGATTCTGTGATTCTGTACATGGGCTTGATTGGCAGTCCATCTCAAATGCTTCTGAATCAATTGCACACCCGTGACAGCTCAGGTATCGAAATACTGATAATGGGCATGGGATCGGAACGCACGATCATGCAATTCTCTTTCCAGGCATGACAATACAGTCTCCTTCTGTGGACAACTCCCTGTACCTAGAGAAATCTAGGAAGAGCTGTTAGCTCTTGATGGTCCTGATTTGAGCGGGATTTCCAAGGTAATGGCTCTCTGGAACCTCCCTGTTGTTCCCAGGAGAAACAGCCATCTACTACTACCCTGACTCAGCCCAGGATTAACAGCTATCTTTTATTTTCTGCCAGTACCGTCCCCGAAGCAGAACTTAAAAGTTAAGAGCCCCTTTTTGTTAACACACGTAAATCTAAAAAGACTCCATAAGAATAATTGTCATATAAATATGGGGTCTACACACAGCAAAACAGAGAGTAGAAGAAAAGAAGGCAAGCAAGCAAGTCCAAACTTAGCACCAGGGACCTTATCTCCACTCACTGCAAAACGTAAGGAGAGGTATAATTCTCCCCACTTTACTCATATGAGAAGATGAAGCTTTCTCTCTTACACACACACACACGCGCTCTCTCACTCTTTCTTTCTCTTTTCCTAATGCTTTCAGAGACTTCTATCTTTAGTTAGTCATCCTTGCTGTAAGTTTCTATAAATTGTAATTAGACAGTCTTCCAGATTCTGGAGAGCCCTTTTGTCAGAGGAATTTCTGTAGATATAGCCCCTGTTTGACAAAATTGAAAGTTGCTAAATTAACAAAGGACAGACTAAAGGTACAGTTCCTTGCTTGTAGCAGAAATCCTGTTTTACCAGGAACTGTTTTTAAGGAACCCTAAACCAAAATACTTATGCTTGTACATTCATGTTCCCATGTTCCTGTATGTGTGTGTCGCATTGAGAATTTGGATCTTAGCCTGCACGCTTGCTACCCTTGACTTCAGAGATCCCAAATGTGTAGAGGCACCATTTGAACTTATTTCCCCCAAATCAGTTTCATTCTTGCATTTTCTCTGAGTGTACACGTGGTTCTTATTCGCATGCAAAAGGCCTACACGTAACATGGAGTTATACTTACATCAATAAGCTGCTGCTGATCCTTCTCAGACATACTGGTCAAACTATAGTACTTTCCAGAAAGGTCTCCTTTCAGTCCAGCTAGAGCAGTGACCACGACATTTTCCACTTCTCTTCTCTCTGCCCTGGTACAAGCTGGAGGAAGGCTGAGGCCCCGGATGCTACGACCAGTACGTACACGTGATGAGATGACATAGCGTTCATCAAATTGACCATGGGTGATCTGAAGGAAGAATGTTTTTTAATTTACACACAGTCCCCCATTTTGTACACTGCTGTTTAAGAAACCCATCATACAAAAATGGGGCATCTTTCTGCCCAGGGATCATGACCTCTTCTAGATATCACAGAACATTAGGAACCCCTCAGTGTTTCAGATACTAAGATTTTTTTGGAACTCCAAAGGTTTTTTCTGACTGAATGTGGCAAAGTAACCAGCTGATCCTTCTTAGCTCCAGCATGGAATATGAAAGGATCTGAGTGGCTTTTGGAAACATGGATATGAACATGGAAAGAAGGCCAGGTATGGAAGATCTTTTAAAAGAGGAAAGCCCAAGATGATGCTAGTCTACACCATTATTGAACTTTGAACTATGAAGGAAATACTAAGCAATGGGTAAGATTTGATTCTCTGTGTGTGTGCGGGAGGTGTGGGTGTGTAAATGCTTTCACTCTAATCGTTAAATACATGGTTATCTTTATCTCATGAACAGATTCACAGTGCCATTAGGCAGAGGCTCAAATGCTTAGTACCAGCTGGGATTAATCCCTCTGTTAAAAACAAGGTAGGGATGCAACAAGCTTGCTGTTAGGTCCGTGAGCACACTAAGGAGCTCTGCATACCTCTTTTACTCTCTCTCCGCTGGCTTTTAGCCAGCTCTGATACTGCACAGCTGTGTAGCCATGGATCCAACAACTTTGAAAAGAGATCTGTGAGAAGTTTCATCTGGGGTCTTTAGACCTTGGTTTGAGCTGCATTTAATCTAAGGCCCTCACCCTCAGTCCTTGCCTGAGCTACTTTGTAGGTACGCCTGTGCCTGGCCTTGTACCTTGTTTATCCTGACCCTGCCTTGCTGACCTGACCTCAGACTTGCCTTGTCACTATGGGCTTCTCTGTCAATCACTGAGTTGTTGGCTGAACCTGGATACTGTAACTAGACCAGTTCTCTTCTTGCTTGGGTACTGTGGAACTGTGCCCTTGGTGAGCCCACTGTTCTGCCTGTCTTGCTATCGCTCTTGGCTCCTGACTTGCCTCTTGCACAGTCTCATGCCTCTGACACTTCTGCATGATGTCAGGGTGTAATTGAATAGAGTAGTCAGGTGAACACTAGTCAGGTGAAAGAGGTCCAGTAAAGAGAGGAAATTAGAAGAGAAGAGTAAGGAAGAGAAAGAAAGGCCATGTAGATGCTAGCCTGGCCTTTGTCAGATGCTGAAAACTCCAGCAAACCTAAGCTGTAAACTAACAGCCTTGCAAAAAGAAAGGACAGAACCAGGCCTCACTTCATTTAGACTTACTCCCTGTGGGACGTGCCATTTCAGTCATTTGTGGCATCCCAGTTTCCTTAGCCAGTTTCCTCATTTTCTTTGGAGTTGTATCAGGGGAAAAAAAAGTACCATTAAATACAATGCCATCATTGTAAGAAGCAGCATTGAATCTTTATTTCCTCATTATTTTATTTAAATCCTACCTTGGATGCATCCAGGTCTGTGTGATGCTTCATTGTGCATGGATCATAGCCATTATGTCTCACTTTAATGACAGGGTCAAAAATCTCGGCAAATACCTATGGAGTCAAGAGAATCTACAAAGCGTCTTCAGTATCACAGAAACACTTTCATGCACTAACTTCAGTCACAAGGGTAGCCCTTAGTACAAACTCCTGGATGGCAGCCATAAAGGGGACTTTGCAAGTGCTGAAAGGGGTCAATATAAAGGGAAGGATCATATGTGGGTTGTATCTTTGAAAATTGGTCTCTGAAAAAATTATCTTTCAAAATCTGATCTATTTTCAATAGAACTCTCTTTTATGTAGCAGAGGGTAACAGCCAGTTGTTTGCCATGAGTTTCTCAGTTGCTCTGAGTTTCTGCTGTACCTCAGACGCAAAACATGGAATTTCACCCTCTGTGTCCTAACAATAAATTGAAGATTATTGGTGGTGGATTTCAGTCATTTTGACCTAAACAGTGATCTGTAGAGGTTGCTCATTTTCACAACAAAAAGTGCACCTTACCTTACAATTGCACCTTACTTTAGTTACAAGCTTATTCTAGTTACCACAGATAGGTACTGGATGTGGAGGCAACCAGATTAGCTTTCAGGATTTATTAGCAACTAAAATACACATTCAGTCCCAAGGCAGCTTGTGTCCTGTTCTTAGATCATATGAGAATACCTATGTCTTCACTGCCATTGGATACTGGTGCTAGTTAGAGCCATTTAGCACAGGTATGTCAACACTGATCACAATCACACCTTCATTCTGTTGTGCAGCAATAACTCCGGGAGAGCTTTTCAAGGTAGTCACCATGTCTAAATAAGTAAAACAAATCGCAAAAGCTGGTAGTTCCAGAATACCAGTTGTCTACTAAGAGACTATTAAGAGATTATATAATAATAGATACTGTTGTATGGTAGACTGAAGAAAGCAGACCATAGACGTTAATAAAAATAATTATTTTCTTCTTTTTCTATTCTCCTTGTTTCAGAATTACATAAGCCTGTCTATCCTAATACTATCTTTGGCTTTTGTTGTGGTCCAATAGCTATGGCTTAAAGATGCCTGGCACTTCACAGAAGCCATTTTCCTTTCAGTTCTGCCTCAACTGCTTTACAGTGTAATTTCCATATTACCTTTATTTTGATGTGTCTCATTGTTCTTCCATAAACTACGTTTAGTAGTAGGAAAGAAAGCAGCTGTTGGAGGCAAATAGAGTATTACTCCCAAACAGCCCTATTTTATTAACTTTGACTGCAGAAGAGAGGGCTCCTTTAGCAATGCCTCATATTCACTGCATTTCCTAATGTAGAATAGCATTTAAATCCTCATAAACAGTAGGGGAAATACTCTCTTTATGCATATGGCCTTCCCCTTATATATTCTCTGAGATACAGTTTCTCTTAGGAGTGCATATTCTACTAAGAATCTGTGTTCATATAATGAACTCTACCATACAAACTGAAGCAAATATGATAGCGCTGTGAAAATATTTTACCTCATAGGATTCTTCATCACCTGCAACCATGCCCACAGTTTTAATGAAAGGATGGCCAGGATTGTCAACCCCAGTTTGGATGCACTGATCCAGGGTGTAGCCATTGGGAGTCATCTTGTCCCTTAGCCTGGAGTAAATGCCCGGTGTGAGGCACTCAGCCATGCAGTTGTTATGTTTGCGGAGATCAGGGTAGTCGGCGCTGAAGAGAAGAAGAATCCCAAGCAATTAATGTGGCACCTCGGAAGAGTAATCCCTGCTAGTTTATGAAGCTGTTAAAGGGATCATGAGATACAGAGTACACAGCATGGTTTAAAAGTATAATTAGTTCTCGGTTTATCTGTTGCATTGAATTTCAGGAAGGGAGAAAGTTTCAGGTCACTGAAAGTGCCCCACGTTGCACACTGGTGGGCCACCACACTGACAGCAATTGCAGCTTTCTGCTACTTGGGGCCATCAGGAAAATGAATCCCAATGAGCTCTGAAAGTGTACTAAGCCCCATTAAATCTCTTCTGAGACACTCTC